>PVJH01002693.1:0-161064 GCA_004026705.1 Nesogale talazaci | reverse complement strand
TCAATATATTCTTATGGGTAATTTACAGACATTCCAAAAATAGACCTTTCTGATAAGATTTGTGCTTATGGATACTATTTTGGTTTCATCACAATTTCAATGTTAATTCTTAAATACAAGATACGATGTACTGTAAATGATAAATGCAAGTCCTCTACACCGAAAAATCAGATGAAAGACCAGCCAACGACCATCTGACCACTCCTTCCTCCTCATATACAGAGTTAATTAAAGAAGACAGCAAAGATACCTTTATAATGAATTAATTCTCCATTAAGGATTAGCTGTCTGGGTTTGCAGAATCTATCAAACAAGAGGCAATTTGGCAAAGGGGAAGGAACACTTCATTGTGAAGTTCAGAGAATAGAGTGCAGGTTTCCTTTCTAAAATTTATAGCTCTGGCACTGAGTGTCACTTAGTCTGGTCCTCATTAACTGGTGCTACAAATATCGGCATTAACCCGATCAATAGGGAACAGTAGGGAAAAGATCATATTTCTTCTGGTAAATATAGAGATATAATTTTATGAGGCCTCCCTCCTTTAACTCTTTGTTGCTCTTATTGGTAGATGCCTTCAAGTCTGGCTTGACTCATTTTTACCCTACGTATGGCAGAACTACCCTACGTACAGGTCAATGCCATCCTAAGCCATTCTCACATTTTTCCTTATTTTTCAGCCATGTGTCTATCCATCTTCCTCTTTTCAGTTGCTTCTTTACTATCCCAAGAATGGTGTCCTTGACCAGGGACTGTCCTCCCCAGTCATCAGGTCCAAAGTACTTGAGATAGAATTTACCATCTGTGTCAGTCCAGGGAGACTAGAGAAACAAATTTATAGACACACAGATGGATATAAAGGTATGGTTTCTATTCAAGAGGAACAGGACATTAAGAAAGCATTCCAGCTCATCCAGTCCAAAATCATAAGTCCGATATTAACCCATATGCCCCATATCAGTCTATAAAGTCTCCTTCCAACTCACGAAGTCACAGGCCAGTGGGTGCAGAGTCCCTGCGCTGGCAGGAGTCTCCCCATGGCTCCTCGCTTCCAGGGCTCAGGGTCCATCAATAGCATCCAGTGGTGGTAGAAACAACTCAGCGCTGGCAGAGGTCTCCATGTGGCCACCCCAGCTTCAGAGGTCTGGCTCCATCAGGGTAAGGCCATGTGGCTTCTCCTCTGGCTCCTCCAGCTCCTGGAATGCTGCCATCTTGTCTTGTCCGTAGTTCGTTGTCTCTGAGACTAACGCTCAACAACTGGGGGGATAGCTTCTAATATCCATGAGGGAAATATTGCGAGATTTCCCAGAAGTCTCAGGAGAAAGCCATGGCTATACAGAGGTCTCAGTGGCTACTCAATGGCTATCTCCAGATTAACAGGCTAGACTCCACCCCTACATCTCAATCATGAAATTAACATAAGCACATGATCGCCACACCATCCTTGCCACTAGATAGCATTCTGACTGCATTGCTTTGCCAGCTTGTTAGCCCACGGTACTGTCAGTTTCTCTCTCTCTCTCTCTTTCAAATTTTAGTCATTTTGTTGAGTGCTCGTACATTTTTTTATCACAATCCATACATACATATACTGTGCCAAGCAACTTCGCACGCCTGCCGCCGTCATCATTTTCTAAACATCTGCTTTTCCACTTGAGCCCCTGACATCAGCCCTCTATCTCTTCCCCCTCCCCACTCCCTCTCCCCTACCAACCCTCAATACTTTATAAATTATTTTAGTTTGTCATTTCTTAAATTCTTTACTACCACGTTTCCCCGAAAATAAGACACATTCATAAAATAAGCTGTAGCAGGATTTCTAAACATTTGTGCAATATAAGCCTCACCTCGGAATTAAGACCTAGTGATAGGCGTGGCTGTGGATGGTACAGGGGCGGAGCGGAAATGAAGACTGGCAACCCTTTTCATCTGCCCACAGGGACAGCTGCTATCTCAGAGATGACTGGAGAGGTGCGGGAAGACCCACCCACAAGGTGGGGTCTGTCAGGTCTGTCCAAGCTGCCAGCTGAGGCAGAGATTGAGACAGAGAGAGTGAAGGGAGGAGCAGGGCACTCTGCTGGAGGTAGTGTGTATCCTGAGGGGGAAAAAGTAAAGCTGTGACTGCCCTTTTACTCAGCACAGTGGGTGGATGTTGCAGAGGTAGAAGGCTTAACTATATTTCACTATTTCACTAAATGTAGAATTCTATACATTAATACAAATAAGACATCCCCTGAAAACAGGCCACAGTATGTCTTCTTGAGAAAAATTAAATATAAGACAGTGTTTTCTTTTTGGGCAAACACAGTACCATAATATGCATACATTTCTTCTTTGGTCTATTTTATTTGGTATCAAGCATTCACATGCATATGAGGCAATTGAAATTACCATGGTTTGGGTGAGGTGCACCTTCATTTTCAAAGTAATTTCCTTGCCTTTCAACACTGTAAAGAGGGCTTGGGCATGTACAGCAGACTTTCTGAATACAATGCATCTTTTGATCTCTTCATTGCCGTTCCCAAGACGTGGATTATGGATCCAAGTAAGACAAAAATCATTGAACACATAAATATTTTATCCATTTATCATGTGTGGAAAGCAAAGATTTCTCCCAAGTTGTCCCCCCCATATATATATGCCAAACAGTAGTTACTTATTACATATGGTAAATGACCACACTTGGAGGTCAACAAAAAGATTATCAATCATTTAGAGTATTTCAATTGTGTAGTCTGCCTCACCCTAAGTAGGGCCCACTCCCTTCTGATAAGGATAGTAATAGACTGTTTCCTTGTGGGAGAGCCCAGGCAAGTCAAACCCACTCAAGGATGACAAGGTTAGGCTGCCATCATGAATCTAGGGTCTGCTCATATTGTCAGATATATACCCCTAGTCCTGCCCCTGCCTATTATGTATACATCCCTAGTTCATCCTCTTCCTGTCATGATTAGGTCCATTGTATATCACTTTCCTGTGATGTGTATGCATATTGTATAGTCCTGTCTCCTGACATGTGTAGTTACCTGTAATCATGCCCCCTAGTAGATACAAGCCTTGGTTAGCTCTCTCCTTTCCTGCAATTCCCAACTTCCACATCCTGATGTGGGCCACCAAGCAAGGCTCAGGTGAGCATGCTCCCATGAAATGTGTCTGACTCCATTATTTCAATCTCTCCCCCATCTCTTATGACTTTATTATAATCTTTACATATTATCACTATACAGTTGTGCCTACCGGATCTGTGATGATTTGTCAAGGGCTGGGCCCTCTGACAACCGTGATGCTACCTATTGGTCCAGTTGTGAGGAGTTTGGTCTTCGTTACACTGACTTGTCATTCATACTGAAGTCTACAAGATCAAGTCCTTGATCTTTATCAGCAAGTGCTTCAACTCCTCTTCACTTTCAGTAAGGAAGACTGTGTTACCTGCCAATTGCAGGTTGTTAGTAAGCCTTTCTCCAATCCTGATGTTAGTTTGTTCTTTATATAAGCAAGGTTCTCCAATTATCTGCAACATGAAGTTAAATGGTGTTGCTGTTACCAAAACAAAAACAAAAAAGATACCTCACTGCAATCTAATCAATTCTGACTCAGTGCAACCTTTAGTATAGGGTAGATGTTTACCTTTTGGCTTTGGGAACTGTAATTTTCTATGGGAACAGAAAGCCTCATTGTTCTCCTTGGAGTGTCTGGTGGGTTCAAACTACTGACTTTGTGGTTAGCAGCTGAAAATGCAACTCACTATGCCACCCAGGGTCCTCTTGCTGTAATTAGGTACCACCAATTTGGTTCTGAATCACTGCAATGCTATGCACAGAAGAACAAAATACTCCAGATCTGGTGGTCATATTTTTATTGTTGGTTGAATCCATTTTTGAAGCTACTCTGTCCATCTCTATTTTGAGTGGCTGTCAACTTGACTGGAACCTGCATAGGGGTTTATGTGTTAGGCTTCTAACTGCAAAATCAGCACTTTGAAAGTACTAGCAGTTTTGCTGGAATAAGATGAGGCTTTCCACTTCTATAAAGATTTAGTCTTGGAAACACATAATGACGGTTCAACTCTTCCCCATCTTGTAACTCTGAGTCATTGATGAGTCAGAATGGACTTGTTAGAAATGAGCGTGTTTCCCAACCCGAGGGGCTCATTCCTAGCACATGTATCAGCCCTGTTCTGCTTCTAGACATAGGACTTTCAGTGGCTAATTTTCCAGAAGTAGACCAGCTTTTCCTTCATTCTTTGCATGACATTTCCTTTAATTTTTGTATTATTCATTGTTGTCAGTTTGTTCCAACTCACACTGGCTTTATGAGAACAAACACAATAGAACAAAACACTGTTCTGTCATGAGCTATCCTCACAATGATTATGTTTAAGCGCATTTTAGCAGCCACTGTGTCAGTCCGTCTTCCTCAGCATCTTCCTTTTTTCACTGCCCTTCTACTCTATCAAGCATGATGTACTGTATATGCTCGTGGATAAGCCGAGTTTTTCAGTGCATTTTAATGCTGAAAAAGCCCTCCTTGCCTTATGCTCAAGTGAAGGTTCTACTTATCTGTTGTCCGGTACAGTGCGGGTGTTCTCTGGTCTCTCCAGCTCATCTGCAGGCACCTGCAGTCTCTGTGGGTGGTCCAATTACTGCTGATATCACCCCTCTTTTTTCTTCCCACAAGCCAGCAGCTTCTGTGCTGTCCGTGCCCTTCTGACAAGAACCTGCCCACTTCTCTGTGCTGGTACCGGGGGCTCTTGGCATCATTGTCAGATGAATGTTCGACGTAGCTGCTCTTCCAGTCCTGCACTTCTCCTGGGCTGTGACCAATATTGTAACCTTTACAGTCTTACTCATGCTTGGTCACGTCCCCTTGATCCACCCTGGTATTGCTGAATACAATACCTGTATATTTTTGGTCTTGGATATGCAGTATATTTATTTGCAGTACCTACTCTGCTTTATTCTATTTTTTCTTATTAACCCTTATCTGGTCTCCGTGTTGACTATGCTTATATAGAGCAGCTTGTGTGAGGGCACATCATATACAAGCTGTGTTGTGTAGGCACTGTGTTACTGCATGTGTTGTGTTACCATTACCATACATATGTATATGATGAACCCTAATGCTGGCTGCTTTGTGCAAATAGTCGTGTCATCACACTCTGGAATATCATCAGCCTACATTAAGCCTCAAATTATGCTAGCTACATTGTATATACATGCAGTAAAGCACTGTATGTAGTAATTCAGAGCATGCAGTAGCACAGTGTGTATAGTTAGTGTTGATGCCCTATTTTTTTTGTTGATCCTTTTTCCCACATACAAAGCTAGTTTACTGTTTTTCCATGAAATATTCAACATTTTCTAACCTATTGATGCCTTGATTAATGTAATTTTATTGATAGCTATTTTTATTTTGAAATTTACCAGATGCTGCTGCATTTCCCACCTTAGGCTTATACTGGAGTCAATAATTTTTCATAGCTTTTTTGTGGTAAAATTAGGTGCCTTGGCTTATATTTGGGTTGGCTTCTACTCGAGTATATACGGTCCTTTTCTATGGACTTGGCTTCTATTCTTTTCCATCTTCATCTCCTCCTCTCTTTTGTTTGTTCCTTCTTCTTCTGGCTGTACTTCTGGGACAGATGTGTTATTTCTTCTGGAAAAATAGCTGCAATATTCTTTGTCAACGCAGTAGTTCAGATGTATCTTCTGTGGTGATTTCCTATTCATTTCCCAATATTCACTTGCAGATGAAGAGATTGAAAGTACCCTGGTTTGGATCTTGCCCCTATTAGACTTTGAAGTGACATGTTTACTCTTTAAACTGTTAACAAGGTCTTTTGCGGAAGATCAACCCAAAGCAGTGTATCATTTGATTTTTTTTGACTGTGGCTTCCGTAAGTACTGATTGCAGACCCAAGTCAAATTAAACCCTTGAGGACTTTAATATTTTCTCCATTTATCATGTTATTATCAATTGGGCCAGTTGTGAGGATTTTGATTTTTTTTACATTGAATTGTAATTACTACTGAAAAATTTTGTCCTTGATTTTAAGCACCTAGTTCTTCCAGCTTTCCTTGCTTTCAGCAAGCAAAGTTTTATCATTTGCCCATCACTTCCTCCAGTTCTGATGCCAAATTCTTCTTCATATGGTCCAGTAACATTTTATTTTATCTTTTTGTAGTATAGGTGAAAGTTTACATTTTCCTATTATGCATATTTTTTTCTGTGTGATATTAGTTCAAATTCTTAGTAACCCAACACCTCCTATTTTCTCCCTCAGTTTTCAGTTTCTACTTATCACTTTTTCCCATACCCTTCTTAATTTCTGAGTTTTGTTTTAGGAGAAAATGCTGCCCCTTGGGTCTCTGATGGTGGATTTTATGGAAGAGAATATTTCTCTTTGGTTTTACTGTTCCTGTGAGAGAGATCTCTGTTGCTTGAAAGATGGTGTTTAGGATTTGTTTCAGTTCCAAGCCTAAAGTTATTTAAGGGCCACTGGATTCCTTTGCATCTCCATAAAGCTAGCAAATTCCTTGCTTTATAAGGAATCAGGATCACAGAGATGTCTGTTGAGTCTTAAATTATTTACTCCAATTTCTTTACTTGCTGGTAAACTAATATTCCTTGTAACACTCTCATTAACCACCCCACTGGTTGCTCTAGTGGGTGAGATTCAATATTTCTCTGCCTTAAACTCTAATCCCAGAGGATCAAATATCAAATAACAATCCTTCCTACATAATAAAATTCATGCTGAGTTTTTCTTCGTAAATTTCATGTTTCTGTAAGGAGTCATAGAGTTTTCTCTGACTTCTACTGAGCTTATGTATAATGGAACAATGATGTTGAACTGCCATTCTCAATTCTTGTGGGGTCCAGTGCCATCCTCACAGTATTTGGTATGTGTTAACCCTTTGTTATAGCCATGATATCATTCCATATCCCTGATGATGTTTCTCTTTTTTGCTGTATTGTTTGTTTTTCTGGATGTTCATGGTACTTTCAATATTCATTGCCAACAACATATCGTAAATGTATCAAATCTTCTCTTCTCTGTAATACGGTGGCAACCAATAATGGTTAAAAAAAAGGAGTCGAGATTCAGACAGCCCTGTTCAAAATTATAGCTCCACTACTTTCTATCACTCATGGTAAAATATTCTGTGGATTCTCTGTGCTCATTTTTAAAATATAAGATCAGATGTACAGGAAAAAAAAAGGCTTGAAAAAGTGGATGTAGGCTTTCTCAAACTGAAATAATGGAAGAAACAAATTTCAAGCCTTGAGTTGGAATAGCAAAGGATTCTATGGGAAAAAATATGAAGAAACACATAACCTCACGGAAGTTGGAAGGAATACACAGTCACGGATCCCTCCAAATTGATATTTGACTATTTCAAGAGGTAGCATCTGATCAAGAGCCAATTGTACTGAAGAAAGAAATCCAAGTTTTACTGAAGGCACTGGAGGAAAGCAAGACCCCAGGAACTGAGGAAAGTCCACTGACACATAGTCTGATGAACCTCTGGTGGCACTTACTCAACAATGCCAAGATATTTTGAAGATGGCTACTTGGCCAAGTGATTGGAATAGATACAGATTTATATTAATTCCAAAGAAAGGTGAGCCAACAGAATGCAGAAATTATCACAATATCATTAGTATCATATACAGGAGAAAATTTGTTAAAAAAAACAATTCAAAATTAATTGCAGCATAATGTTGATAGAAATACCATTTACTGTCCTGTATTCAAGAATTCAAGCTGGATTAAGAAATGAATATGAATGCAGGGGTATCATTATTGAACTTAGATGCATCTTGGCTGAAAGCAGAGATCACCAGAAAGATATTTAATTGTGCTTTTGTTGACTATACAAAGACTCTATGAATCATAACAAATGAAGGATTGAGAAAGAGAATTCCAGGACACTTAATTGTGTTCAGGCAGAACCTGTACATAGACTTAGAAAAGAGTTTTTCAAACAGAACAAGGGATATTAAATGGGTTCATATTAGGTAAAGTATGTGTTGGGATCATATATTTTCACCATAATTAATCAATCTATAGAATCCCTGCTGGTGTAATGGCTATTCATTAGGCTGCTAACCAGAGGTTAGCAGTTTGAAACCACCAACTCCTCTACTGGAGAAAGAGAAGTCTTACTACTTCCAAAAAGAGAAAGTGTTTCAGAAACCCATGATGCAGTCCTACCATGTCCTACAGAGTCTCTATGAGCTAGAATCAATTTGATGGAAGTGAATCTGGTATTTTGAATACTAACCTGTATGCTAAGCAAATAATCTGAGATGCTGTACTATATAAAAAAGAATAAAACGTCAGGATTGGAGGAAGGCACATTACAACCCGTGATAAGGAGATGCCACGTCATTGCTTGCTAATAGCAAAGAGAATTTGAAACATGTACTGATGATGACTGATAGCCATAAATTTCAGTATAGGTTAAAATTCGGTGTAAAGAAACTCAAAATTCTCACTCTGGCCCAATAAACAGTATTATGGTAAGCAAAAATTAAATGGGACAAGAATTCATTTTACTTTGATCCACAATCAGTGCTGAGGGAAGTAATAGCCTAGAAATCAAAGGACACATTGCTTTGGGCAATCTGATACAAAATACCTTCTTAAAGCATTAATGAGAGAAGGAGACATTTTAACCAAGGATGTTGCTGAACTAAGCCATAATATCTTTATTACACATGCACGTTAGAACTGGACAATGAATAAGGAAGACCAGGGAGGAAATGGTGAATTTATGAATTGTGGTGTCGAGGAATAATGATGCTGCCATGGACTCTTACAGGAACAGCCCTGTCTTTTTGAAAGTACAACTGGAATGCCCCTCAGAAAAAGAATGGCTAGACTTTGTCTCTAGCACTTTGAGCATTTTCTCAGGAGGGAAAAGTGCCTCAAGAACATGATGTTGGTAAAGTTTAGAGTTAGCAAATAAGAGGAAGATACTCAATGAGGTGGACTGACATAATGGCTGCAACAATGATCCCAAATATATCAACAATTGTGTGGACAATTGTGTTAGTCTGGGTAGACTAGAAACAAATTCATAAGCATACATAAGTATATAAGAGAGAGCTTTATATAAAGGGTAATTGTGCGTTAAGAAAATATCCCAGCCCAGTACAGATCAAGGTCATCAGTCCGATATTAGCCCAGACATCTGACAGCAATCTGCAAAGTCCTTGAGACTCACGAAATACATCAAAATGATGCCAAATGCAGAATGATCACAATCTAGTGGGAAGAAAGTCTTTGGATCTTGTGGTGTTGTAAGCATCTCAACGCTGACAGGAGTCGCCACGTGGCTTCTCTCGGTCCAGGATTTTTGCTGCATCTGTAGAGGTCCGGTGACTTCTCCTCAGGGATGTCTTGTAGGGAGCCAGCTTTGTCAGTCGAGTTTCTCAGAGTGTTGTCAGGAGAAAGTCTCCAAGGAGTGAACTGAGATAGTGTCTCTGCCTCCAAGAAGGAAGTACTACATTTCCCAGAATTCTCCGGAGAAGGTCATGCCCACACAGAGGTCTCATTGGCTATCTCCAGACTGAAAGACTAAACTCTCTCCCTACACTGTTAACCCTCAAACTGACTCCAAAGGAGGTGACAGCCACAAGCAGACATTGCTTTATTCTGTTGTGTTACTCTTTGGAACTTTCTGGATACCACCTCACAAACCATTCCTTCAGAGAAAGCGCCATTTCTAATTCTTAAGATTGACAGCCTCACAAACTCACAGTGGCAGTTCTATTCTATTCTATAAGGTCCTATATGAATTAGAAATGACTTGATGACAGTGAGTATGTTTTTTGGAGGGAATGGACCGTAACAGCAATAACAGCAACATGTTTCTCCCAACAGTTTTATTGATATAAAATTCACATACCACATACTTCCATAGTTAATTCGCTTTTAAAAAGAGTTGTATACACATCATCACCATTCTAGTGGACCCTCCTCCTCCCGTATTCACGATTTGCTTCTCAAGACCCCTCAACCTCCCCTCCCCCTTCTCTGATAAACTATTCCATCACTTATTGTCTCTATGCATTTGCACTTTCTGTGCTTTCTGGAAAATGTAACTGTAGCAATAAAAAATAAAATCAAAACAAAATAGGAAAGAAAAATAAGGATAAAAAAACACCATTGGCAATATTAGAATAAGCAAGCAAGAAAATTTCTGTCTTGGAACAAGTGAGAATTTTTTGGACCTAGAGCAAATTCCAGATGAGCCGAGAAAGAGATCAACTGACCAAGTATCATATTATGCTTTTATTCCATGCATCATAATCAGGTTTATAATAATCTCTGTCTGATTATAAGAACATTTCCATCCATTAAAAGGCCAAAGGGGATTTGCCTGATCCTTGATTCAAATAGGTACCTTGCAAATGAACCTTGGAATCCCACTTCTCATAGCCATCTAAAAATTAGGTGTTCACAATTTAGGCCCTAATATTTTTCCCTTCACTATATTTGGTTATAGTTGCATATCATCGTTGGAATACACAGGCTGATGCTTTTCTTTTATGTTGACTTAGTTGATGCCTTACCTGGATGGCAGCTTCTTTGAATACAAGTCTTTAAGACCCAAGAAATTTTTCCAATTCATAGCCAGGCACAATATGATTTCTTCACCACACTAGCACCCATAACTTCAGTGATCACTTTCTGTAGGCTAGTCTCGATCAGTGACATTTCATGAGAACTAACTGTTCTTGGATTAGGGCTGGAATTAAGCAAGGTCCCAGAATCCATTTGCTAGTCTTTTGATTATCTATCCCACTGGTTTACTGTAGCGATCTTATTATCATTTTATGGAGAAACCATTATCAATCACCCCTTTGGAGTAAAAGGAATTTAATTTAATAAGATCAGTATTTATCTTATGGCACAGACTTTAAGATAGTGTTGGACAAAGTGTAGTTCAGTCTGTTAAAATGGGAATCCATGAGTTATTGCTTTGCACAGATTGACTTTTTAAATGATTGAGCTGGTTTAAATTGAGAATGGGGGATAGTCCTGGGAGGAAATTTCATGTAACATTCCTTACAAGGACAGATCCTTGCCTATCAGATTAATACATGTCATATTAATGCAAGGAAGACATCAAATTACTAAGTTGAAGGTAGTTCTGGATTCTGTTAGTTGGCTGCCTTCTTAGCCAGGGATCCTATCCAAGGTCCAATGATTACCAATCTCACAGTCTTGGGGTGACCATGATTTGTCTCTTTTCTCATTAGAGAATTTCAGAATTGATCTAAGGGCTACAGATAGTTTTTAGGTTCCATTCTGTGTGGGTTGCACATTGATTCCTTCTGGTGTGATCTATGGGGTAGGTCATGTTTCCTGAAAGACCAGAGTTTAAGATCATTAAGGTACATAGTCTATGGCATGGTTCACCAAGGGTTGAAAAGAAATGAATTCAAAATTGTCTAACCAGAAACATAATACCAGGTGTATTCTCCTATTGGGGCTTTTGTAATTATTTTTGAGGTTCCTTCCTGAAGTCAAGTTTAAGAGCAACATTTTGTTATTGTCTATATTCCTTTTTTAAAAAGTTCTATTGGCACTTCATCCACAGGTCAAATAATACATTAATTCAAGCATATCAGGAAGAGTAGTAATCAGTACCAAAAGTAATTTTGGAACATTTTTTTCTTCCTGGAACTCATTGTTATTTGTGCATCTATTATCATTATTTTAACTGTGGCAAAGCAGACACAACAAAAGTCTCCAATTCAACAACTTCTACATGTATAGCTAAGTGCCCTTGATGAATATTTTTGTGCTGTACACAATTATTGATATTCTTTTCCAAGTTATTGCACTACGATTAACATAAAATCAATGTCTCCTGTGTTAGTCTTTGTTGACCGAAGAAACAAATCAAGATGCAATCCTAGGTGTCTAGGAAAAGCTTTATATACAAGAGCAGTTGAAAATTGAAAAACCATCTCCTCCAGTCCAGATCAAGTCCATAAATCTGATTTTAACCCATAAGTCCAATGTCAATCTATAAATTCCTCTTTAGACTCACTCAACAGATAAAATGCCACTGAATTCAGTAACAACATAGGTTAGTGGGTGGAAATTCTTGTGAATCCAGAGGCATTGGAAACATCTCAGTGCTGGCAGGAGTCCTCACATAGCTCCTTCAGCTGCACGGATCTATGTGTCTTGTCCAGAGGGAGACAAAGCAGAGAGTTTGTGTGTATCTGGTCTCCAGTGAACTATTTTTTTCTGTGGCACTTCCCATGAAGTCATCAAGCTGTGACCTAAATGACAGGCTAGATTCCACCCCATCCACAAGTTTACACAAGAGTATGTAACTACCACAGAACACCCCTTACCAATTTTACACTTTAGACAGCTCTTTAGCCATACATATTTTAAGAGAAAACAATAAAATCATATAGGTATCCAAAAGGATAAAACTAAAATGCATGCAATTAAAAATGTGCCACCTTCATTTAATCATAACTTTCTAATTTCAGTATATGTGCTGCCAAAGTAAGCACTAATCATAGCTTTCTATAAGTGAACAAAACAAAAATATTCTATACTTATTTGAACACCTACACCATGAACATATTCCTATGAGTATATTATTCCTCCTATGAAAGTTTATAAGGTATCCACTTCATGCCTTTATCCTAACCTTTTGGAAATCCAAATTCCCATACTACCCACTTACATCAACCCAAAGCTTTAAGGAGACAATCATATTCTTTGATGTGAAGAATCTTCTTTCCAATTGGAACTTCGTGAAGTCCACATCCATAAGCAAAGTCGAATCATAAAGTCAGCAGCATTATGCACAAGTTCACAGGCTCAGAAATATTCTCTTCATCTGGTTGGGTCCTGGTCAATTCAATGTGAGCTGCTTCACTTAGACTCACCAAGGTGCTTATTGGGTCCCTGTAGACTGTGGACCCATCACAAATTTTCAACATTCCTATACAACTTGGTCTTGAATTTCAAACGAGTCAACCTGCTCTTATGGCCAATACTTCCTGTAAACCAGACCTACAAGTGTCAGTGGCCAAATTCAATCCATCTCCTTATTGCTGCATTTCTTTTACTTCTACTCAAGAAGTGAATCCTGGTGGTCACCTAGCAAAAATTTCAGTTTGACCACAGGCTCCCTTTAACAGTTCAGCAAAAGTCTTCAGGCTTCATACTTTTCTGGCTTCTTACAAAAACCATTAGCTCAAGATTCAGAAAGCCAAAGAGTTCATGTCTCTTTAGTCTGTTAACAGTCCTTTGGCAAATCTCTTGAAAAGCAAATGTCCTGAGTATACCAAAACAGTAAGTGGGGCTTCTCATTTTAGAACCATCTTTCCAGGTGTGTCCTGAAATAATTTAAACATCAATCTTTAATGGTTCAAGGCAAGTGGGCTTACAAGCTTTCTATCTTCATACTTCTCAATGGTCAATTTCTATCAATCATGATATTGATAATAATATGCAGGAGAAATCAGTTTAAATTAAGTAGAACCAAATCCTAAACGCAATTCTTTAAAAAGTCAAGTTCAATCCTCGTCTAATTTAACTTAATCCTTATCTAAACTCTTCTTTTGATATAAAACCTGAGATAAGACTGTTGGCAGCATCGCGCTAGAACCAGGCTTTCTGTCAGCCATTTTGACCCTCTGTCAGTCATTTTCCCTAAACTTCTCTGAAAAATTCAAGGGTCGATTTTGTCTCCTGAGCTCACAATATATAGTAATCATTTTCATTTTTAAACAATTGAGAAATATTTGAGCATGGAGCAAATTCAGGTTGGGTCAATAGGGGCGGTAAACTGGCCATGTCTTATATTAAACCATGTTTTGTTCCACCATAATCAAGTTTACAATAATGTCTGCCTGATAATAAAACTGCTTAAACCCCTCACTTGTGTCCAGAGGGGATCTGTCAGATGCTTATTCTGACTAGGTACTCTGCAGATAGATTTTGGGGTCCTACTCTTCTTCATAACCTTCTGCAAATTGGGTGTCACAATTTAACCTCTGATATTTTTTCCTTTGTCATATTTGGTTTTTGTTATAATCATTTTGGGATCACACAGGCTGGTGTGCTTCTTCGATGTGGATATAGTTTATGGCTGCTTGTTTGAATACCAGCCTTTAAGAACCCAGACAAGATTTCAATTGATAGTTGAAATCACACTTTGCTCTAGCACCCATCTTCAGTGAACTCGTTATGAAGGCAAATATCAAGCAGTTAACATCTATAGTTCTCATTTTACCAGAAGCACTTTTCCTCAGTAAACACTGTAAGACAAAATTTTACCTCTTGCAGAAAAGGAATAAGTTAAGGTTTTATACATGATTGTGGTAGTTATATAATCTGTTGTAAGCAGCTCATGATTGATGAGCTCTACCTGACTTAAGAGTGAAAGTGTAGAGTATCACTGGTCACTAAGATCACAGCTTGATGACCTCAGGTCAGATGGACACTGCTCATGTCCTCATGGTCACTACTATGGTAAGCCATTGGTTCAAGTCAATGATCTGAGGGGAATGAGCCTGATATAGGATCTAGGCTCACCAAAAAGCAGCAAGCTTTTCAACATTGTTCATATGTAGGACATAAACCACACCCCAAGAAAACTTGCTTTCATTTGCATCAGGGCTGTGACCCGAGTAAAGAAGTTTCATTACACCCTACTCTTTTTTTTTTTTAATAACTGATTGACTGCTCACAGTAGCTTCCACTATGAAGTTGTTATGTTGTGTGGTAATGACATATTTGTTGTCAATTTGAGATTTAAGAGTGAAGGGGTGGAGTTTAGCCTGTCATTCGGGTTGCAGCTTGATGACCTCAATTGAAAGCAATAAGGAGATAAATAGCTCACTGGAGGTGGGACACTGCTATACTCCCTGGGAGATATTCTTGTTGAGAAGACACATGCTGCTATGTTAGAGCACCAGAGCTGAAGGAGCCACGTCTAGACCCCTGTCAGTGCTGAGATGTTTCCATGGCCACTGGATCCACAAGACTTTCCACTCACTGACCTGTGGTCTTGCAATATTTGGCATCATCAGGTGTGTTGTGTGAGTCTGAAGAGAAATTGATAGATTGGTATTGGATACATGGACTTATACTGGATTTATGAACTTGATTCTGACTGGGCTCAGATATTTTCTCAATATTCAATTACTCTTATATATAAAGCTCTTTATTACACACATATGCATGTTTATCAGTTTGTTTCTTTAGCTCACCAGGATTAACGCATTGTGTTAGGTCACACATATGGACATAACCAAATTATTGAGGAGAATGGAATTACAAGGATCTAACTTCTAAAACACTGAGAACCTGTAACCCATTGTGCCACTAGACATTCTAGTTAGAAATATAGATAGGAGAAAACTTGATGGAACAAGACTGCCAGTTCAATCTTATTGATCTCTTTTATGGTTCACATTTTATCTCTTATTGAAATGATCAACATGCTTTTGGATCTTGATTTTGTCATCATCAATTTTGCTTTCAGTAAAAAGTTAAAATTATGGGCAAGCTTCAAGACATCATATCTCATGATAAAAGATACTGACAACATTTTTTTCTTCTTGTCTGAGAGGGTCCTATTTAACATTGCTTTTAAGTGCAGTGCATGTATGTTTAGCACTGTCATACCACACATCGATTTTAATAGTCATATTTCAATAATCTCCAAGTTCGAAAATGGATAGGTGTCATACTTTATTACTACTTAAAGCAATTCTGATAAATTCACAGAGATTGCCATCCAGGAAAGTCCATTTCCAAATATTTTCACAAACACTACTCCAATACTTATTAATGGTTTTGGAAGGAGAATGTGGTATGTGAAATAACCTATATGCACTATATAACCATATAATAACCATATAAGAGCAGTGTGCAGAGTGATTTTTATTGAACTTACCAAATTCTTTTCAGATCCATGTTTCTTCCTACATGCCCCATACCATTGGTTCCATCTTTAATGCACTGAAATGCCTGGAAACCAAAACTCTAGAAACAGCCTACAGATTTCTTTACTCTATTTAAAATGATGCATTTGGAAGTGATTATGCAATTTAGCGATTATGAAAATGAAGCTATCTTAATGATGAGACAGGTGAGGGATGATTGTGGTTGACAGATTCACTATGTTATCATGTATTTGCTAATGCCTGCAGACAGGCACATTTTCTCAACATGATAACCATCCGTTTTCTTTGTTCCTGCAGTGAAACTTGTAGCATCATTCCCTTCATCAGTTGACTAGAAAAAAAACTGAAATGCATCTATGAAGGTAGACACTGATCTTGCGTTTCCAATGTGACAATCTGATTATTTTGCTTTTATTAATTATAGGAGAGTTTGATGACATATTTTATTTATTTATTGTGAGAGGGAATTTTGTGCTGAACATTTCATTTATTTCAAGTGTTTCTCCAGAATGTCAACTTGAGCTCATAGTGACACTAAAGGGAAGAGTGGAACAGTCTCATAGGGATTCCAAGGCTGTAAACCTGTTTTTTTTAAATTAAAAGATAATTTTATCGGGGGTTCTTATGACAATTGTTTCAAGTATATTTGCACTTATGTTGCTATAATTATTTTCTAAACATTTTCATTTGATTGAGTCCTTAGTATCAGCTCCTTTTTCTCTCTCTCCCCACCTTGTGATCCCTTGATAAGTGATCATTATTTTCATATCTAACATCAACTGCTGTCTCCATTCCCCCATGGTTTCTGTTGTTCATCCCCTGGAATAGGGGTGGGGGTTAAGGGGGATGATTACATGTCGATCATTGTGATCAGTTCCCCTTTCCTCCTCTCCATTCTCCACCTTCCCCCCACTATGCTGGTATCACTATTCTCATTCCTGTTCCTGGGTTACATGTGTTGTGAGCTCGCATCTCTTCTCTGTATCAGTGCTCCAGTCTAGGTCCCAGTGGAAGGCAGCATTGGGGTCATGACAGTGGAGGTAAGTGGGTGAGGAAGCCTCAAGGAACCAGAGGAATATTGTGTGTTTCATCCCTTGTTTAACTTTAAGCCTTGAAGACCCCAGGCTATATCATTTGATAGCCTGGCTGTGAATCTTTGAGGAATCTTGTCCTAGTGTCTCTAACTTGAAAATATTGGAGAGCTAACAGAAAGATTGTTCAAGTTTGTCAATCACTCAGGAAGAAAAATGTGAAGCTGTCTGTTCATGTAAAGATTTGCAGTCTCGAACACCCTGTAAAGGTTTCATGGAGTGGCAATCAACTCGATGGCAGTCGACCTTTATGGAAGCTGACTTCAATATTTTTCTCTTTTTATGGAATCAGACTTTAGCATCAAAGATTATATTTTAGATAATATATATTTTTTGCTCCATCTAAAATCAGATTCTCTGTTGAGATGCATTTAAACCTGCTAACTAGAGACAATGTTTGATTGTGTGAGCTATAGTTTTCATCTTCCAAGGTCATTCTTTTATAGACATTCTAATTAATGCTTAGTACTTATGAGATTTTTAAAATCTTCTAAGTACTTTATAAACAATTAATTTTATATTCTCAAGAACCACGGGGACCTTAACTTTGTAGGTTGTAGGAAAGGTTACACTACGCTCAATGGGACGATCCTTGCATCAGGATATCTACAAATATGTTTGAAATATCATCAGAAGATGGCTCAAAAATTAACCCCGTATGCAACAAAGCACATCTTATAAAGAAATTGTTGATATCTATGGGAAATTAATTCTCTTATTTCCTTTTCTGAAAAGAAGGTGCTATGAATTAAATAGTTATTTATGGTGACACATTGAAAGAAAAAAACATAGATTATATGTTTCCTTGTAACCCTTTAGAAATTCATAATCACTCCTGCAATTAATACTCCAGAGTTTATTTGTGTACATGAAGACAAACAAGATATTTCAAAGCACAACTAGTCATCTAATTGGTATATTTTCAACATGCTATTTTTTTGTTTTTGGGGCATCATTGCCCTCTGGTGGTGGGAGTAGGAGGCCCAACCTTGCTGCTGGATTTGAACCTCCAACCCAGTGGGTCGCAGCCCCGTGCACAACTACTATGCCACCAGGGCTCAGCCCTCAAAAATGGTATTTTTGAGCACTGAGGTCCCTGTGATGCATTTACTATGATGTACATCTCCTAGTATTCTGTTGTCATTAGGCATATTTTGGCTACTTGTTTGAAA
Source organism: Nesogale talazaci (assembly GCA_004026705.1). NCBI lineage: Eukaryota > Metazoa > Chordata > Mammalia > Afrosoricida > Tenrecidae > Nesogale > Nesogale talazaci. The sequence goes on along the minus strand of PVJH01002693.1, from coordinate 142,841 downwards.
TATTGAAGCCAAAAATTCAGTAATACACATGTGAGCAGGAAATGACAGCATTTTTTTGGCATCACTGCCCTCTGGTGGTCGTGGGAGTTACCCAGCCTTGCTCCTGGAGAGCAGCTGCTGGATTTGAACTGTCAAGCCCATGAACCACAGTCCCGCACTCAACCATTTACGCCACTGGGGCTCAGCCTATGACAGCATTTTATTTTATTATTTTTTTGGGGGGGGAGTCACTACCCTCTGATGGTGGGAGTAGGAGGCCCAGCCTTGCTGCTAGATTTGAACCTCTAACCCAGTGGGCCGCAGTCTGGTGCACAACCACTACGCCACCAGGGCTCAGCCCTATGACAGCATTTTAATAGAGACAGTGTATCTATTAATTCAGAAATCAAATCATGTGCTTTTAGAGTCTAAATGTCATTATCCATTTTTCTGAATTTTGGAGTGGACTGAAAGGGTCCCCATTGTTACCTACAGTTACAAATTTAGAAGAGACTTCTGTACTATTTAGGCTGATTGAGTCACTTGTCTTTAATATAGATGGTCCGACATGACTCATATGAAGAGTTTGCATAGACTTGCCACTAGAATTAACTTGACATGTGGGTAATCTTAAAATCAGGCCCCTGTGTTTAATCAGTAGGAAAAGAGTTCTCATGGCAAACATTTTTCTTCGAAGTTGGCACAGTCATGGGAAAAAAACCACAATTCTTTGGAAGAGCTAGGTGATTGCATTCTTGGAATATTGTAGCTGAATTAGCTACATGCTGCAGAATGGATCATGGATCTCTCTCTTTTGGTCAACTTCCTACCTTCTACCCCACCGCACATGCGCTCTTCCTCACTCCTTTCCCTCTCTCTTCTAGTTTTATTTTTCTTCCTACTTCCTTCTTTTTTTTGGGGGGGGGGGACATCACTGCCTCTGGTGGTCATGGGCGTTACCCAGTGCTGCTCCTGAGAACTGCCGCTGGATTTGAACCACCAAGCCCGTGGGCCACAGTCCTGCAATCAACTATTTACACCACCGGGGCTCAGCCCTCCTACTCCCTTCTTTACTCTTCATAGAAGACTGAAAGTAGTTTGTTAGTGAACATCAAGTCACACCCATATGCAGATGCATATGGTTATATGCAGATGACAATATAGGAAACTGTATAGATAAATAACATTGCAAAAACTTCCTACATCTCACCTGCCTTTGTGAATATCAGTTTATGATTTTTATGATGTACCTGTTTGACAAAAGAAAAAGTGAAAAATATACCAATTTATTTAACAATTAATTTATTATTAATGAAAGAATAGTTATACTTTCTTTAGAGCAATCGTGTGTTAGGTGTTGCCAGTCACTTCAGATGCATAGTCAGAGAAAAAAGCACTAATCTGTCCCATTCCCATCTCACATCTTTTTTAATGTTGTGCCCACTGTTGCATCCACTGTGCCAATCTATGGTGTCAAGAGTCTTCCTCTGTTGTGCTGCTGCTCTATTTACCTCCAGAACAACATACTTAACATACATGAGGCCAAGTCTCTGTACCTTTGTGTACCAGTCTGGGTAGACTAGAGGAACAAATTTCATAGGCACGCATATGGAGATAAGGAGAATGTTTATATATAAAAGAAGTAGGACATTAAGAATGGGTCCCAATCCAGTCCAGTACAAAGTCATAAGTCCTATATTAACCCATATGCCCGATATCAGTCTATAAAGTCTCCTTCCAACTCACGAAGTCACAGGTCAGTGGGTGCAGAGTTCCGGCGCCGGCAGGGGTCCCCTCATGGCTTTTCTCTTCCAGGGCTCAGGGTCCATCAACAGCATCCAGTGGTGGTAGAAGCAACTCAGTGCTCACAGGGGTCTCCCCATGGCTTCTCCAGCTTCAGAGGTCTGGCTCCATCAGGGCAAGGCCATGTAACTTCTCCTCCGACTCTTGCAGCAGCTTCAAGCCTTCCATCTTGTCTTGTCCATAATTCATCGTCTCTGAGAGTAACTCCCAACAACTGGGGAAGAGAGCTTCTCATCTTCACAAGGGAAATATTGCGAGATTTCCCAGATGTATCAGGAGAAAGCCATGCCCACCCGGAGGCTTCATTGACAACTCAATGGCTATCTCCAGATTAGCAGGCTAGACTACATTTCAATCATAAAATTAACATAAGCACATGACTGTCAGACTTTAGGAGTATTCTGGCCGTACTTTTTAAAAAATAAATTTGTCCGTCCTTTTGGAAATCAACAATCTTCAATATTCTGCTCCAGCACCATGACTTGAATGTATGAATTTTTCTCTAATTATCCTTACTTGATGTCTTTTACATGCAAATGAGGTGATTATAAATTACATAGGTTGGGTCAGGTGAATGTTAAACCTTAAAGTAATATCCTCACTTCTCAATGCAGCTGACACACCTACTGTAATGCATTCGTTGATTACTTGACTGCTGCTTCCATGAACATTGGTTAGAGATCCAGGCAAGAAGAAAACCCTGAATGACATCACTCTTTCCTCCATTTATCATGATCTTACCTACTGGTCCTGATGGGATTTTGGCTTTCTTTGGATTGTTATCCATAATGAAGAATGCCGTCCTTCATCTTCCTCAGCAAATGCTTCAAATCCTCCTCACTTTCAACAAGCAAGGTTGTGCTATCTGCATATCACAAGTTGCTAATAAATCTTCCTTCAATCCTGATGACACATTCTTCTTCATATAGTCCAGTTTCTCTGATTATTTGCCCAGTATATAGATTGAATAAGGATGATTAGAGGATACCACTCTGTTACACAGCAGTTTTGATTAGAAGCTGAACGATTCTCTTGTTCAGTTAGAGCAACTGAATCTTGATTCATGTTCAGGTTCTACATAAGCACAGTTATGTGTTCTGGAACTCCCATTCTTTTGATGGCTATCTATAGTCTGTTATGTTTCACACAGTGCAATATATTTGCATAATTGTGTAATCATTTACAGTTGTCAAAATCCTATTCACAGTAAGATTTAACAATATGTCAAATGCTCATTTCCATTTAAATTCAGTGTATGGAAAGATTACCTTTCATTCCTCAGATAATTAAAGATTACATCTACTTGATAATTTTTAAAAGAAATCAGTGAACATGGTTCTCTTACCATTTCTGCCATGAATCTTTTTACCCAAATGTCTATTTTATTATTCTCCTCTTGTTACCATTTGGCTACATTTGTCTAGCATTTCGGGATTATTGTTTCAATAGGAGGATGGTCAATAATGAGTTTGTTAATGAATAGCTTTCAAAGATCAATGTTAGCATTTCTTTAATGTAGTTTATAATCCTTCCCATGGGCTTATCAGGGAAAAGTTTCAAAGAGAAATCATCTACTGTTTTCTAGTGATGGTACATGGTCAATAAATTATTGACTTAAACCCAAGCAAACATGTGTCAGCCTTACCAAATCTATCAAGGACTAGTGGCCAGAGAGGATACTCCGCTTCCCATTAGTTTGGAATTGTGGGGAAATTTGAGCTGGATTCTCTTACCTGTTTATGGTGAATAAAATCTTTATGACTGTGATAAGCTAAATAATGACTGCCAAAGAATTCCACCTTTGAGTCCAGGGAACCATTGAAAGTTAATTTATCAGTTTAAGGAGTTTTGTAAACAAGATGAAGTTTAGAGACATGATTAAGTCAGTGATCTTAAGATAGGCATATTTTTCTAAACAACGAAGAAGTCCCATCTACCACCGTCTGTCGGTTTGTTGTAGTGGTTTTCCGGCATGCATGTTGCTGTACTTCTGGAAACTATGTCAAAGAACTTTCAAATATCAGCAGTGTCGTCAGAACCGGTTCCAACACAGATTTCATACTAAGAATAGACTACAAAGAAGGAATAGGCTGTCCACTTCTTAGGAATTAGCTACTGGAAACCTCATGAATAGCATTATAACTTTGTCAGAATCTGAAAACCTCAGGAATCACCATAAAAGACTGTCAGCTCTAGTGCCAGAAGGTGAGTTCCTCAGGATGGAAGGCCCTAGCTATATGAAAGAGGAAGAGGTCCCTTCTTAAGCAGAGTCTACCTTAATGACACGGATGAATATAGCTTTATGGACCTTTATTTGCTTATGGGTCATGATTCAAAATGAGCAGAAATAGCTGTAAATATCTATTAATAATTAGAACCTAGAATATAAAGAGAGTATGAAATGAGAAAACTAGAAATAGAATATATAAACACTTATATTGTAGGTATTTGTGAGCTTAAATGGCCTGGCGGAAGATCATCTGATAGCTGTTGCCATAGTACATTGACAGGGAATTGCCAGAAATTCAAAAAGAAGTTGCCTGATTCAAAAGAGGATATGGAGAAAAGGATGTTGCTATCAAATGGATCTTGGCTAAAAGCAGAGCATATCAGAAACATGTCTATGTGTGCTTCATTGCCGATGCATTTGTGTGGATTGTAATCCATAAAGATAACCCTGAAAAGAATGAAAATTTCAGAACCCCTTATTTTTCTCATGTGGAATCTTACCATACATCAAGAAACATTAATTAGAACAGAATCAAGGAACACTGCAAGGTTTACAATCGGGAAGGTATTTGTGAGGGTTGTATCCTTTAACCTTACTTGGTCAATCTGTATGTTGAGAAAATAATAAAAAATGCTGGATTATATGTGTATATATATATATACACATATACACACACATACACATATGTATGTATGTGTGTGTGTGTGTGTATATATATATATATATATATATATATATATATATATATATATAAAGAATGCAGCATCAGAGCTTGGAACAAAGACTTTCAAACATGTTGCAGTATGAGAAGACCCAGTCTTGCTTACTGAAAGTAAGAAGAACTTGAAGTATGTGTTGATAAAGATCCAGGTTTGCAGCCTTCAGTGTTGATTGCAACTCAATGTAAAGAAGACCAAAATCCTCACAACAGGACCAGTAGGCAATATCATGATAAATGGAGAAAAGTTTGAAGTTGTCAAAGATTTTGTCTTGCTTGGGTCCACAATCAATGTTCATGGAATCTGCGGTCAAGAGATCAAAAGATGCATCGCATTAGGCGAATCTGCCGTATAAGACCTCTTTAGAGTATTGAAAAGCAAGGATGTTGCTTTGAGGACATAGGTGCATTTGACCCATAAGATGGCCTTTTCCATTGCCTCCTATACATATGAAAGTTGGGCATAGAATAAGGATGGGTGATTGATGCATTTGAATTATGGGGCTGGAAAAACATATTAAAAGTATCGTGGACTGCCAAAGGAACAAATAAATATGACTTGGAAGAAGTACAGCTTGAAGATTCCTTACCCAAAACAACAAGACCTGCTGGTAATCAGGAGTGCCTTCATAAAAGGGAAGAAGAGAATTCTGCCAACAGTAATTGGAAAAGCAGGGAGACTATAGAAACAGATATTTGCTTAGTGTGATCATCAAACAAAGAGTGTGAGCAGCCGCTAAACCTTGAAGAAGAAATAAAAATGATTCTCCTCTAGAGGCACCAGACCTGTGCTGTCAATCTTAGCAGGGTAGCCTCATCCTTCTGATGATTTTGAAAACTGACCTTGCATTTTAACACCTCAAGCTTATCTCTAGTCTAGCTGAGGGGTACTGATTTCAGACATTTGACCTCTTCAACTATAGGATTATGGGAGGATAAATTTTATTTTTCCCTCCAATTCTTCCTCCTTTGTGTCTCTCTGAGCATCTAATCATCTACTAGTAGGTCACTATTATTGCAGATGATTGCATATTACAGTGTTTGCCTCTGTAGCCTTTAAAACTTGAAAACCTAGTGTCTTCTTTTGATGCCATAATTTTTGTCACATCCCTCTTAATGTATGTCACCTTCCCTCAAGGTAACTCTATTCTCTTGCCAGTGACTTCCCTTCCCTCTCTCCACTCCCCTATAGTTGGTAAACATCAAAGAATGTTTCTTTTAACACAGACACCTTTTATTGACTTTTGATACTGGTGATTGCATGCAGTATTTTTCCTTTTGTGATGGACAACTGTCACTCAACTTAATCTCCTCCAGGTTCACTTGTTATTAAATGTTTCTGATTCTTCATTATTTTTTATGCTTGTACAGCATTCCATTTTGTGTATGTACCAAAGTTTGTCTATCAGTTATCCCACTGATGGGCATTTAGGCCATTCCCTTTTTGCTCTTGTGTATAGTGTTACAATGTAATTTTTCTATGTTGTTAATTAGATACCATTAAGTCAATGCCATCTCATAAAGACTCTTTGTCCAACAGAATGAAACATGACCCTGCTCTGTGCTGTCCTCATAATTGTTATTTGAGTCCTATGTTTTTTTTTTTTGCAGCCATTGTGGTAATCCAATGCTTTGATAGGCTTCCTCTTTTTTATGACCTTCTACTTTATTAAAAATGGTATCTACTACTGATCCATCTGATGACATGTCCAAAGTGCATGAGAAAAAATTTAGGCATCATTGTTTCTAAAGAGCATTTTGGCAGTATGCCTTCTAGGGGAGACTTACTTGTTTTTCTAACATTTGATGGTACTTTCAATATTATTATTGAATACAACATTCACATACATAAGCTCTTACTTAGTCTTCATTATTCATTTAAAATTTTTCATCTGCATATAAGGGAAAGAAAAATACATGGCTTGGATTAGGACACTTTAGTCTGCAAGTGACATCCATGCTGTGCAATTCTTTAAAGAGGTCTTTAGTATAAGTATTTTTTTTGTATAAGTATTATGCACAAATGACCACAAAGACATATTTCGCAGTTCCCATTATTCTCAATGTTGTCCATAGCTTATTATGTAAAAATCCTTTGATAGTCAATAAAATACAGCTAAACATTCCTTTGGTAGTCAATAAAATATAGTTAAACATTCATCTGGTATTCTCTGCTTTCAGCCAAGATCCATCTAATATCCACAATGATATCCCTCATTCCTTGACCTTCTCTGAAGCTGGATTAAATTTCTGGCATCTCCCTGCTGATATACTGTGTTACTATCTTTACATTGTTTTCGACAAAATTTTTCTTTCATGAGACTTTAAGGATATTGTCCTATGATTCTGCATTCTGTCGGGTCACATCTCTTTGTATTGTCACAAGTATGGATTTCTTTTTTCTGTTGTCCAGGTAGTTGTTCTTTCAAATTTCTTGACATAGATGAGTGAGCATAGATTAGTGAGCTTCACCAGTGAGGAGGATGGATATTTGTATATTTATTTGCTTCATTTGCTTATTTCTAATCATGTTGTTTTAAGCTTAGGTAATTTTAGTGTGTGGTAATTAGCTACTACAACCTAGAAAACTGACACTACATGGTTTTAAGCATCGCCCTCTCAAAGTCTTTATACACGTTCCCCTAAACCACTGCATAATCAATTGCCTATATATAGAACATTTCCCCAAAATCAAATGTATATACTTTATATAGTTGTTTATTTTTATTTTAGTGCTTTCTTCAGTGTACTTACATTTTAAAAATTTGTATTATTTCTATTGTAATCTTTACAAAGCAATCCCCATCATTTCTGTTTGCTCTGTCTACCTGCAATACAAACAACTTTCCTCGTTTCAAAGCATCATTCATTTTATGAGTGATTTTGTAGAGTTGAAATAATTTTAATAATGGATTTATAACTAAGACATTTGGCTCCATAACAATAAAACCACTTGTGCTTTTCCAATTTACTCTCTAAAAATTCACAGAAAAGATGTTCCCATTTTAAAATCTGCCTGACATTTCACTATCCATATTCAGCTAAGTAAACTGTAGTAATTTGAATAAAAGATGCAGGCCTTGTAAACCCCAGGGAACCATCTTGGTAGCAGGTTTTACAGAAAGTAACAAATCATATTTTTAAGAAAATGTTATTATTTTAACACTTTATCTCCCAATTCCCAGACTCTAAGAACATATGTATATGCAAATGCATATCTCTAAAACAAATTTTATTTATGCACAGCATTGGGATATATATATATATATATATATATATATATATATATATATATACTCCCCAAATGTACACTTAAATGTTTGCCAAACATTATTGACTAGTCCTGAAAAAGGACTAGTCAGTCAATCCCAGTTCACAAGTCACCTTATTTTTAGTTGTCAGTTGACTTACATGTCTTTTCCCTTAAGTAGGGTGGTTGGTCTGTACTAGCCTTCTTGGCTATAGAGATTCTTTTGATCTTAATGGTATTTTGTGGTCAAATGAAATGATTTTCTTGGGAATTCTTGTCTCTAAACTTTAGTGTCAGTCAAGTAAGTCTAGTTCAAATCAACAAGGGGCTGCTTATGTTATTTCACAGCCAATGATAGAGTCAACTAGTTTTTCTCATACACTAATATGTATAAAGAGATAGGTGTATATATTTATATGTGTTTATAGCTGTATGTATACATAAATATATATATTTCTAAGCATTTTGAGAAAATTTGTGCTAGTGTTTTAATTCCATTTTTTTCACCAAGTCTTTGAAACCCCCACTTGTCTAGGCTAAAGAAGTCAAAGAGGTGCCATAGGTTAAGTATTAGGCTCTTAATCACAATGTCAGTAGGCATCACTTCTTGTTCATAGAAATCTGCCACTTTTGTACATATTTAGAGCCTTGGAAATCCTGTGATAGAACTACTTTGTCATGTAGGGTAACTTTGAATTGGAATTGATCCCATGGTCATGGAAACAATATATATTTGCATATTTTGGTAATTGCATAATCTCTTGTCAACTAGATAAATAGAGTAAAGGGGCACAGTCTTGCCTGGAAGGCAGGGCACACTTTGATGATGTTTCCCTGGAGTTGGGCTGCACTCTCTTTCTGTTTCACTTTCCTATTTTTGAGCCATGTGAAGGAGGCTTCACTGCCACTGGATCCATAAGACATTCTACCCACTTGCCCATGATCTTCCTGCATCTAGAATCATTACATGTGCTGTGTGAGTCTGAGAGGAATTTAAGGACTATTCAGATATATGGGCTAATAATATTGGATTTAGGGACTTGATCTGGACTGGTCTGGGATGTTTTCTTAATATACAATTACTCTTTATATAAAGGTCTCTCATATAAATATATGAGTGTCTGTATTTATTTCTCCAGTCAACCCAGTCTTACACACACATATTTACATATTTATATGTTTAACTACATATGACATAATAGAAAATCTTTTTTGGGGGGGATGGCATCTGGTGGGAGTAGGAGGCCCAGCCTTACTCCTGGAGAGCTGCTGCTGGATTTGAACCGCCAACACAGGGGGCCGCAGTCCCGCACACAACCACTATGTGACCGGGGTTCAGCCCAAAGAAAATCCTTTCTAATGAATGAGTTGAAACAATGATTGCAGAGAAATAATGCATTCACTTCTTAATGACCCAGGCATCTCTTCATAGAGTAATGGAGATAAAAGTGATTTATCTAGTTTGTAGTCTGGGTCAATTGTGAAGAAGGTACATGCCGTGGCCATATTTTGTTCTTCTGCATTTGGGGTTCCCGTGAGTCAGAGCTGACTCAACAGAGATGAAAACAAATGCATTTCAATATTTACAAACCTGTCCTATCAATCATAACCTACTGTGAAACAGTCAACCCAATCACGGGGAAGATAGACGGTCTGAAGTTAGATAACAGAAATAAGTCTTATCTTCCACAGGAGCTACTGAAGTGAAACTTTTTTCACACCATGATTATTTATTTACTACAATCCAACCTGTCTCCTTTGTTTCCTCAATGTTTTCCACCCTTTTAACTTTTCCCCCTACATAGTTTTTCTAGACATTTAAATTTCAGTAAATTCATGTATAAAATTATCTACCTAGGAGTCAAAAGCATGATACACATCCTTGTAATTTAAAGTTACAGTGATTTCATAAGGATATTACGTTCTCATCTCTTAACTGTTTTCCCACATTAGGGTGTTTAGAATTATAATGGAAATTAATTGTTCCACAAAATTGCAGTCATGTAATTCTTTGGTCAGTAATATTTTTCTACTTATTTATACATCTCTGATGCATTCAGTGAGTTCTCAGAGAGCGGAATAGTTAATACAATTCAGTCATTTTTAGTCAAGAGCATTTGGACAGGTCATTTGGGTCAGGCATTGGGCTGTTTGTTGAATAGTCAGCAGTCCAAAACCATCAGTCGCTTTGAGGGAGAAAGGTGAGGCTTTCTATTCCTGTAAAGAGTTAGTCTCAGACATCCACAGGGTCAGTTCTATTCTGTTCTGTTGGGTCACTATGAGTGGGAATGGACTTGATAGAGACAAGACTGCTTTTATTTCAAATACTATAATTCTCTTTATACATGTTTAGGGTCTTAAAAAAGTGAAAAACAAATCTTTTCAAAAACTAATCATTTTATTTGGGGGCTCGTACAAGTCTCATAGCAATCCATCATTCAAAAGGATTAGGCCTACTTGTACATATATTGCCATCAATGTTTCCATAAAAATTTCCTTCTGCTTGAGTCCTTGGTATCAACTCTTTTTTTCTGCCTCTCTCTACGACCTTCCCATCCTTGTGATTGCTTCATCAATTATATATCATTATTGTTATTTTGTGTATTGCACTGTTCATTTTCTCCCAGCATTACCTGTCTGTTATTTGTCTCCCTCATAGAGTAGCTATGTATCAAACCTTGTGATGGGTTGCCCCTTCCTCTCCCTTTCTTGAACATCCTCTTACCCTCATCATATTGTTACTTCCGTTACTTTTTAAAACCTTAAAAAGAAGTTTCAGATACCATCTTTCATGTCCAAGTCAACGTATTGTGAAGAGGAAAACATTTTAAGCAGGCAATAACAACAACTCTCCCCCTCATAACTTTGGTATAAAGTACGTAACATGAATCAGATTACCTACTTAAAGATATTGGCATAGCTGTCAAAAAGTTTTACGTATGGCTGAACATTATCTGAGAAGGGCTGTAGAGTGGAAATGCTAAAGTGACTTGCTTGAGATCCACACTTGAAATGCTTTGAATTAGATTTAGGGATGATCTCTCAGGAAAGACTTGTTGATTTTTTTTTCATGTGGGTATTGCCCCTAGAGAAAAGCCCTTATGGTATTTTCTATCAGTCTCATATTTCCAAGGGAAAAAGAAAATGCTGAAGTCTCTGATAGCTTTAATTGCATTCACTGAGAATAGAGAATGATTGTCTCATAAAGATCAACATTATACTTGTTCAAATATCCCATGACGTCCTTGCAAGTCTTTTGATTAATACTTCAAAGTTCAGACTCTAACCCAATTAGTGGTAGCTCTGTAGGAAGAAGAGTAAGAGTTTCCATTTCCTGATACCCCTCATTAATTGATTGTGTCCTAGTCCCCAGAGATCCTAGAAAATTGTCTAATCCCTGGAAGAGACAGGAGGGCTAGTCCATGGGAAGTCATTGCTGTACCGATGGTGCTGGCAGCAAGAATGGAATGTGCTGAAGATCATCTCTGATCACACGTACAAGGTTGTCATGAGTTTCCTCACTGGTGGTTTGCAAACCTAGCTATTATTTACTGGATGTGAATTATTCATAATCAAGAGCTGCAGAAGGTGATATCTGTGTGGTTTCATATACAAAGGAAATTTCCTTAATGAATTGTGATTTCATCCTTCAAGAAGTTGTGCTTGCCAATATTTTGTCAAGATAGCTAACTTTCAAAGAATGATTTTTCGATGTATTCAACTAATGTTGAATTACATGATGGTAATCTGACTACACTATTTATTGATTGCTAATGGCTGGGTATTTGCATAGAGGAGATTTTTGTAATATGAATTTCATGAAGAGTGGAACACCTGTTTACATGGGTAAACTAGAAATTTCCTAGTCATGACAATGCCGGCTAAATGTAGCTGGACTTCATTTGTTAATGAACAGTGTGTTGGCAAAAGTTATTCATCAACTTAGCCATGAGCACATATATGTAGCAGTACTAGCCCAATGTCAATTATTTACAGTAATTAAAATTATTATGAACAAGCACAGGAATAAAGTTATAGATGATTGCAATTCCTTATAAAATTATTGAAACAAAATTTAAAATACTAATAATTTAAAGTTGTTGCTTGTCTTAATGCTCTTTAAGTGGTTAAAATGAAATATAGTTCTCTACATCCGAGTGCTATTTTTCAATGTACTACAAGTTGTTGCCTTGTAGGCTAGAGGAGGATTCTAGAACCAATTTACCTTGCTTAAAATTTGAGCTCTGCCCTGTGCCAGAGATATGATTTGGAGCAATTTGAATAAAGAGTCAGTAAAATAGAATTGCCTTTATCAATACTTTCCATTCTGGTTATTATCTAAATATTCAATGTTGGCTTGTTATATGAAATAACTCATATTTTAAACAAGAAAAATATGAATGCATTTCTCAAATAACCACCACCACCACCACACACAAATACACACACAACAAAAAGAAAAATAAGCCTAGGACCAATAAGAGTTTCTACATGACACAAAAGCTTGAGTGCTTGACATAACAGAAACTTAACAGTTCAAGCCCACCCAAAGGCTTATTGATTTACTTAGGTTACATGTTTGGCCACCAAATTGACTTCTGTTCTAGTCTACACACATGGCATTGCTGTGAGTTGGGATCTATGTCAATTTGTTGTCATTGTTGTGAGACCAATTTAGATATTGATTATATGCTCCACTCACACCCATGCCAATCCCACTTGTCATTATTCTTGGCTTAATGATATTCTTCTAAAAAATAAGCATACATGGAACTCAAACCTACGCTAAGACAGATTAAAACTGCTACAGTGGGTTTCTGAGTGAAACTCTTAATGGGAGTAGACACCCTTTCCCTCCCTCACTCTTTCAAAGCAGCTGGTACTTTTAAACTACTGATCTTGTCATTTGCAGCCCAATACATAACCACTACACCACCAAGGGTCCTGCAGATACTCTGCCAGGTACTTCCTGTTCTTTGCACATCATAGATTTTAAGAGAATGTGGCTATTCCTTTGCAATCAAATGGGATCATACTTTTTGAGATTTGTTTCTTATGGCACCATATGCAAAAGATGAAAATAGGGTCAGGAAAAATTCCCATGACTTCAAAATTTTTCAAAATACCTGTGTAAAAATGTTCAACTTTTAGACTCTTCCCTAAGAGAATATCAGTGTTTCCACTCTGATGTGAGTTCCCTGTGAGAGTCTTAGTATGTATCTCTTCATGTAGATGTACAAATCTTTAAGTGCAGTAAATTTCTGGCACTAAATTTTCTGATTTACAGATTATGCCACTTTTAATTTTGTAGCTACTGTTATGTTGGTTGTTCATGTAGTTCCTTGTTGTTATGTGGTCTGATGTCTTTGCAGTACCTAATGAAGCTCATTTTCAAGCATGCTCAGAGGCAAACATCACATTTTGATGTTTTATGATATTATTTTCTGTCATACAACTTTATTACATTTGATTGCATATTATTCTAAATATTAATGATATTGGAAACTATTTTCTATTTTTATGTGTCATTAAATTATTTCTTCTGTGAATTCCTTAATGGATGCTTTTACCCATTTCTTTCAATTGAGTTCATGATGCAATAACAAAATATTGAATATTGTCAGCACAGAAGACCCATATCCAGAGAACATACATTTAGATTATACTTTACAAAATATTAAAATTAAAGTACAAAAGGAAAATATTACAGGTAGTTTATAGAATAAATCTGAGGTAAACATTACACAAATACATTCTAATGTCTGATAGATTTGCCAAACTTTTGTGTCTATGTATTGTTTCTGTAATACACAATACTATTACTTTTATTCTGTAAACTTTAAATTTCTCTTCCAATGTATTTTGATTTTTCAGTTTTATTTTGAATATGAGTTAACATGGGTTCATGCAATTTGAATGTCACATGAACCTTCCACATAAAATAAGAATAACATTTTTTCTAGAATTTATTCTGGTAATTTTTCAAAGACTTCATTTATATAAAGGGATTTCAAAATATTTTCTAGAAAAACTCTTTCTCCACAAACATCCTGAAGTCTCATTTATATAGATTTTTTTATTCTATTGGAAGATACTTTTGGAAGGTGGTGAAGTTTTGTTTTAATTTATTGTTTGAAGAGGTGTGGTAGCTACATAATCTGTTGTCAATTTGTGACTTAAGAGTGTAGGGATGGACCTGTCAATTAGGTCACAGCTGAATGACCTCGTTGAAAGGTGCTAAGAAGATAAATTGCTGGATGGAGGTGGGACACTGATACACTCCCTATGAGACATTCCTGTTGAGAATGCATACACATGAAACTGAGCTAGAGTCCTGGAACTGAAGGAGCCACATGGAGACCCCTGCCAGCACTGAGGTGCCTCTACCACCACTGGATCCACAAGTCTTAACACCACTGACCTGTGATCTTCCTGAATTTGGCATCATTGTTTGTGTTTTGTGAGTCTGAATAGGAATTTATAGTTTGGCACCAGACATATGGATTAATATTGGATTTATGGATTTGATTTGTACTGGGCTGGGATGTTTTCTCAATATTCAATTACTCTTATTTATAAAGCTCTTTCTTATGCATGTATGAGTGTTTATGAATTTGTTTCTCTAGTTTACCAAAACTAACACATTGTGGTACCTTGAGTGAGGTGTACTTGAGAACAAATCATAAAGATGGACAGTGAAAGTTTATTTGACTTATCAGAGATCAGTTATGTCCATGTGGTATACTGGGATGTTTTCTGGAAAGAATATGGGAAGTTAAAGTTTTTATTATTTTGTTTGTTTTTGGCTATACCTGTTTGAGATGATAGAAACTAATTTTGTTAATGTATATATTTGAGGTCAGGGGTAGAAATTATCCTTTGAATTTCTTAAAAATCATCCTGCTCAGGGAAAATGGCTGATAGAATGTCAAAAAGACTGAAAGAAAGTCAGACTTTGGCTTGATGCTTTCAGAGGTCTAATCCCATAGTTTTGTATCAATAGAGTAGTTTAGATAAAGAATTAAGACAGGCTAAAAAAGGATTCATCATGTCTGTTTTAAGGATTGAGATTAGTATCTGATTCTACTTTGTTTATACAATTTCTTCTGTTTATTATAGTTGATACACTGATTATATCAGTATATTGGTTGATAGAACTGATTATTGGAAAACATGAAAATAGAGGGCTTATATGCCCACTTTCCTTGAGCCAGTAAAAGTTGATCTTTAATTGGGTTTCAGACACACATGCAAAGAAGTTTCTGAAAAGATAAGCCCCACCCAATACTTTGGAGTACTCAGGACATCTGCATTCCAAAAGACTTGCCTTGGGGGATAAGACATCCTTGACAGATGGAAGAAAAAGGAATTTGGGCTTTTTGAATCTTGAAGTAGTGGTTTTTGTCAGAAGCTGGAAAAAATCTGGAACCATAAAGAAAACTCTGCTCTAGGACTAAACTGTTAAAGAGAGTCTGTGGGCAGGCTGAAATGCTTGTTAGGTGACCATCCTTGTCAGGATCCACTTGTTCAGTGGAAATCGGAGAAATGCAGCCATAAAGAGGTGTGTCAAGTATGGCTGCCTATAGACCTGGTTTACAGGAACTAGAGGAGAAGATGAAAGCAGCTTGACTGGTCTGAAGTTCATGACCTAGCCCAAGTAGGCTAGAATTGTTGAGAATTTGTGATGGGGTCCATGATCTAATGGCAAGGCAGCCAATGGGCACCCTGGTGAGGTTAAATGAGGTGGCTCCTATTGAGTTGACCACATCCTGATAGAGGAAGGGAAGATTTTTGAGACTGGTTCATATTGCTTCTGACTTTATGGATGTCCTACCTGATTTGACTTTTCTTATGGATGTGGGAGTCACAGGGTTCCAACTGGAAAGAAGATTCTTCATGTCAAAGAGTATGATTGTGCCATCAGGTCACAGCTCAGTGTCTTCATTTGGAGGCATTAAGGAGATAAGTAATTCCCTGGAGGTAGGGACAAATACTCGCTTCCTGTGAGACATGCTTGCTGGCAATACACTTGAACTGCTAGATCCCTGGAGCTGAAGGAACCATGTAGAGACACCTGGTAGCATTGAGATGCCTCTACTGCCACTGGATCCACGGTACTTTGCACTCACTGACCTGTGTTGTCCCTACCTTTGGCATCATTGTATGAGTTTGGGGAACCTGAAGAGGAATTTATAGATTGGTATTGGAAATATGGACTAATGGCAGCAAGGAGGTGTCATCAGACTATGACATAATTGGTAGATAGAGTCCTGCTGCTATCCTTACTCAGGAATGTCTAGTTGACCTGATCCTTAACCATCACTCTCATGTATACATTTTTTTTAATATTCTAATTTTGTTGCCTTGGAATCTGTAAGAGGATTATATAAATTAAGGTTATCCAATCTATTTAATCATCTAGATGTATATTCCAGTATATGTAAATCTAACATATGTCAAGTAAGTTAGTTCAATTTCAGCAAGACAAAGGTGCTTCATTCAATGTATATTGCTGGTGCCAAGTGCTCATTATTCAGAGAAGGTAAATTTGTATTTCTAACTTGCATAATATTAAAAACAAAGTCCAAATGAATTAAAGTCTTTCATGTAACTTCTAATAAAAGTCTTAGTTGGAAAGTTACATAATTTTTTAAATTTAAGGCTATCGGATGCATCTTAATTATAAAACTTGTTACTGTTGTGTTGATTCTGATTCACAACAATCCTATAAGAGAGAGTGAATGTCCTCTAAGGGGTTTTGAGACGGAATCTTTATAGGAGTAGAAAGCTTCATCTTGTTCCCATCACATGGCTAGTGGTTTCAGCCCACCTATTTTGCAGTTAGAGGCCCAATACATGACCTACTGTGGGTCTACAAAGTATATAAATCATTCAATGATCTAAAATGAAATCATATTAAGGTCAACTATTGCATAAACAAAATCAACATATAAAGGTATCTTGAAAAAGATGCCTGTAGTACTTGCTGATAATCATTTAAGGATTAGAATATACAAAGATGTATAATTGGAACAATAACTCAAATGACAAAGGGTGGACAAAAGATTTGCATCGGCAATTCAGAGCATAGCAAATCTAAGTGGACAATAAATATTTGAAAAGATTCTCTGGTATTCATGAAATGCAAATTCAATTAACAATAATATATCACTTTAAACCCATCAGATTAATAATTAAAGAAAAATAGCATGCACAGCTGGTTGAGGGGAAAGGAATTGTCTACTTGAACACATTGAAAATGTAATGGCTTCACAAAAATACTTATGGGAATATTCCCATGGTTCAAAAAATTAACATAGTGGCATTGATTTTGTACATCAGACTTTGTACTAGAAAAAAAGGAAGTGAAGATGATGTCCTGCTTGCTATTAGTTGAAGGTATAACACATTGTTACATGTCCATATCATACTTACACTTAAAGGCATAAAATAATGCATTAAATTTCCACTCCTGACAGTGGGAAAATGGAGCAGAATAGAGGTAGGAGGACTTTTTTCAAGATATCATTAGTGACAAGGAAACAAGCAGAACATGTGCTTTCCCTTTGAGATATTTACCTATTGTTAAAACTGAGAAGCTTACCACCAGTTTCACGATCACTGTGTCTGAGATGGGCAAAAACTGAAGTTCCTATTTGGCAAAAACAACAAGGTTCTGTGAGTATTCCAGACTCTCAGATTGGATTTGAAAGCCACACATGGTGGGAGAGAATGAAAACTGAATATATACAGATGTTCCCAGACATGCATCCTTGAAACTGGATTAGCTCAATCCTTGATGGGGTTACAGGAACAAGCAGAAACCTCAATGAAGCATGTAGTGCCGTAGACCCAACCACTATCTGTGAGTTAATTCCAACTCACATTGATCCTATTGAGAGATTGAGAGGCTGCAGATTTTTTCCCCCAATAACTTTATTGGGGGTTCTTACAACTCTTATAACATTCAATACATCCTGTCTATCAAGCACATCTGTACACATGTTGCTCTTTTCATTCCCAAATATTTTCTACTTCAGGCCTTGGTATAAGCTCCTCTTTCACCCTTCCTTTTTTTAAAATCATTCCATTGGGTGCCCATGCTACTCCCACCACGATCAACACACACATCAATTGTATGCATTTCCCACTTGCACACCTGTTGCCATCATCACCCTGGAAACATCCTTCCTCCACTTAGGCCCCCAGTACCACCTCCCCTTATTTCCCCCTTTCTCCCACATCCCCCCTATTCCTCCCCCATGAACCCTTAATAATTTACACATTGTTGTTACTTTTTCATATCATACTCAGTCTACTGTTTCCCTTCATCCACTTCTCCATGGCCAATATTGCAGAGAGATCATATGTAGATCCCTGAAGTTGGTTACCCTCTTCCACTCCACCTTTCCTCTACCCTCCCAGTATCACCACACCCACTACTGGTCCCGAAGGGATCATCTCCCCTGAATTTCTCATGTTTCCAACTCCAGGGTCCATCCCCTGGTCTAGCCGAATTTGCAAAGTAGAATTGGGATCATGGTGGTGGATGGGATAGACTTACCACTTATCCATGGTTGTTATGAAATGTGGTAATTGTGGTTAGCAGTCCAATGCACAGACTAACACACTATTAGGTTTCCTTTATATAAATAAAGGGCCTCATGTTTCCTTCATGACTTGTTTTCACATATAATAACCATGTCTCAATTAACAAAAACACAAAAAAATCATCAGACTGTAAGAAGACAAAATTTGACTACTGACCAAACATTAAGAATATACCCAAACTGCAAACTTCAATTTCTAACAAAGAGATGTGTTCAGTTCCAAATTTTGGGGTTGACTTAGTGCTATCATTTGAGATCAAAAGGGCAACATTACTCAGGACAATATTTAGAAGAGTGGGGAAAGAATAAACACAGGAACAGAAAACACAGAGAGGAAGCGGTCATATAAGTGATGTTGCATTGAGGGGATTGCTATGAATGAGCTGAAACAAAATGTTTATGAATTTTTGACTGTAAAGCCAATGATCTGTTCTGCAACCT
The DNA here is from genome assembly GCA_004026705.1 of Nesogale talazaci. Taxonomy (NCBI): domain Eukaryota; kingdom Metazoa; phylum Chordata; class Mammalia; order Afrosoricida; family Tenrecidae; genus Nesogale; species Nesogale talazaci. Next base: position 123,810 of record PVJH01002693.1, on the reverse strand, counting down.
TTTTTTGTAATTCATGATTAAAAAGTTATTTTAAAAAAGAAATCTATAATTTCTGGGATTAAGAAGTCAGGGCATGCATTCCACAGCAGATGAAAGTTATGCAGACAAATCAGTTGCGGCAAGTTAGAGCCCAGAAAAACATTCCAGCTGAAAGCAGATTGGGGTAAAATGAACAGGAAACTCGGAAAAGAGAGAGAAGACACACAAAATCCCAAACATTGAAGAGAATAGAGATATGGCGGAAACAATATTTGAGGATACATTTGCAAAACATTATCCAGACAGAGAGCCGATAAACCCCAAAGAACAAGAAGCTGTTCAAAATTCACATGCACTTAGTGCTTTCACATCCACTCAGACACACCATAAATTATGGGTTCAATCCCAGTGAAAATGCAAACTTCAGGGAGCGAAAAGCTAAGAAGAAAAACGAGGGTATGCAGCATCCTCAAAACCTCTAATTTGCTGCCATGGCGTCAATGGCAACTCACAGCTATCCTAGCAGACTGGGTGGAACTTCCCCTGGGGATTCTGAGACTGTAACTCTTTACAGGAGGAGAAAGTGCTATCTTTCTTCCTCAGAGAGGCTGGTGGTTTTAAGGTGCTGACCTTGCAGACTTCAGCCAAACTAGTAACCATTGCCCACTCAGGGCTCCTCCACCTCCATCTAGCCAGAGGGAGCCTGATTGCTGATGCTTATGATCGAAATGGTATCTTCCCAAATTGCGTATTGAAATCCTGCCCCCTGGACATGCGACGCAATGTAATCTGATGTGTTGGCATCAGGTGCCGTTACTCAGTTCTGATTCATAGCGACTTTCTGCACAACAGAAGGAATGCTACAGTGGTCTGTGCCCTATTTACATCGGTTCTTATGTTTGAATCCATTGAGGCAGCCATGGTAGTTTCACACCATCTTGTCTGAGTTCTTCCTCTTTTTAGACTGTCCTATTACTTTAGCAAGAATAACGGACTGGTCTCAGGGACGGGTCTCTCCTAACAACATGTCTAAAGTATGTGGCAAAAAGTCTCACCATCCTCGCTTTTTCAATATTTTAAAGAGGTCTTGCACAACAGACTTACCTGATGTACTGAGTCATTTGAGCTCTTGACTTTTCCCATGAGCATTGATTACAGATCCATGCAAAAAGAAATCCTCGACCACTTCAAACCTTTCTCTGTTTGTCATGATTTTACTCATTATTCTAATGTAAAGATTTTTAGCTTTCTTTAACTGTCATAATCCATGCTAGACACTCCAATCCATGATCGTCATCAGCAAGTGCTTCAAGATCTCTTCATTTTCATCAAGTGGGCTTGTGTCATCTGCATTTCCAGGTTGATAATGAGCCTTCCTCCAATCCTTATACCACATTCTTTTTCATATAATCAATTTATGAATATTTCCATAGCACAAGTATGGTAAGAGAATATAACCCCGATGCACTCCTTTCTGATTTCAAAGTATGCAGCATTTTCTTGTTCTGTTGGAATCACGGCCTCTGGATACACATGCAGATTTAGCTTGAGTGCGATGAAGTTTTTTGAAAACTCTCTTTTTCTCAAGCTGTCCGTAGTGTTTTGTTGTTCACACAGTCAAATGCCTTCCCATAGTCAAGGAAACACAGTTAAACACTTTTCTGGTTGTGGCAGTCATCTAATCTGGTTGTCAATATGAGTGTAGGAGTGGAGTCTATACTGTCAATCTGGAGACAGCCAATGACTTTCTCCTGAGAATCCTGGGAAATGTTGTAATTCCATCTTGAAGGTCAGAGACACTCTCTCGGTTCACTCATTTGGAAACTTTCTACTGACAATGTTCACTCCCTTGGAGACACTTGACTGACAAAACTGGCTCCCTGTGAGACATTGAAGCTGACAAGACAGTAGTGCCCAGAGTTGGACAAGCCACATGGAAGCAACCAGAGCTGTGAAGCCAGAGAAACCACAGAGAGACCCCTGCCAGCGCTAAGATGCTCACAGTGCCACTGGATCCAAAGACTTTCTATGCACTCACTTGTGATCATTCTGCATTTGACATCATCGCATGTGTTTCATGTGTTTGAAGCGGACTTTATAGATTGGTATGGGACGTATGGGCTAATATTGAATGTATGACATTGGACTGGACTGGTTTGTGATGTCTTCATAATGTACAGTTGTTCTCGTATATAATACTCTTTCTTATACACATGTGTGTGTTTATGAATTTGTTTCTCTGGTTTTCACAGAGTAACACACCGGTATTCTCTATTTACAACAAAGGATAATTTGATGCCAGCAATGTTGCCCCTTTTGATAAATCCTCTTTTGATTCTGGTATAAACATCTGTTCTGCTGCAAGTTTTGGTGGGTGATCTTCAGCAAAATTTTACTTGCATATGGTGTTGATGATATTGTCCTATAATTTGAACATTCTCTTGGATCACTTTTCTTTGGATCCAAATATGGAGCTCTTCTAGTCAGCTGGCCAAGTGCCTTTCTTCCGAATTCCTTCATGTAGACAAGAGAGTGCTTCCAGGGCTTCATCAGGTGGCTGAAACATGCAATGGTTGTTTCTTCATTTCCTGGAGCCTTTTTTTAAATTCTAATGCTTCCAGAGCACCTTGGACGTCTTCCTTTAGTACCAATGGTTCTTGCTTATATACTTGTTCTTGAAATAACTGAAGGTTAGCAAATTCTTTCTGGTACAGTGACACTTTGTATTCTTTCCACCTTTTATTTTACATTAGTTTTCTTAAACTATAACTAGCATAACATACAACTCAATATATTATAATTAACATGGCATACAACCCAATCATATTAAGAAAAGACCCTCTTCTAATACTTCTACCATTCAATCTTGAGACCATATAATCCCTCCGTCTTCCAACTCAGGCTTGATTTTTTTTTTTAGCTCTTTCAGTTTAAGGTCTGCTGAGAATGTTCTTCCTTTTTGGTTTCCTAACTGTAGGACATTGAACATTACATTATAATATTTTGCTTTGTATACTTTAGTTGCTCTTTGAAATTTTCTGTTCATCCCCCTGACTTTATCATTTCTCCCACTTTCCTTAAATGCTCTACTATTAAGAGCAAGATTCAGTTTGTCTTCTGACATCGGTCTTGGACTGTTTTTTCTTTCTTGGATTTTTGATGAGCATTGGTTTTTCTCATATATGATATTCTTAGTCTCATCCCATCTAACACAGATATTTTTAATTTAATGTCTGTCTGGATCATGAGCTAAGCCAAAACCAAGTTTTTGGCTAAATTAAGACATTTTTCATGCTTATCAATAATATCTAAGTTACCCCAGTAGCTGACTCTATGAAAACTGAGAATAAAATAATTTACGACTGTAAAATTTGCAAACAAAATTATGTGCAAGGCCAACTGATGATGTAGCTACTTTATCTTATAATTTTCACTGTATTTTTACACACTAGGAATATGTTCTGCCTATAGAGTCTTGTTTGTTTACCATCCAGAAATTTTCAGCATGGATTTTCAAGTCGTCTGCTGTGGGGTTGACAATCACTTGGTTCTTGCTTATGTGCTAGTTCATCCATTAATTTAAATCATTATAAGATAAATTATTCCACACAGCAAGTTCTGTATTTATATTATTTCTGTGGTGTACAGATGCAACGGCTTCTTATTTTAAAGTAATTTCCCTTTCCAACAGCAATAAATTCTACTGTATTCAAATTGGTTAAAATTAATTTCAGCACTACCAGCACTAATACAATAATTTTCGTCCATTTAACTTGAGCGCTCAATGGAAGAAATCTCATAGGATTCATTATGTTTGAAAAAGGAAGCTAATTTTTGAAATTATTCTCTTGGGACTCACAGCTCCATTTTTGTTTATCTTCTGTGAGTTTCCTTTCTGCTTGGCATCTCTGGGCCATGACTTGGGGACACTGGTGCCCTTGTCTTGCTGATCCGCTCAGCATTGGTTTTTCCCTGCTTATTGGGGACTCCATGTATTCACAGGTGAAATACAGACACAATGTGAGGATTGTCCACAGCCAAGAAACCAAGAAATGCCCAAGATTACCTACAGGGAAGAAATCAACATGGTTGGGTCCGGATGGACATTTCCTCAAAGAATGGTGAGAAAATGTCTGTTTGCTTACACCCCATGCTCTTGCCATTTGTGTAACATTGGCCCCAAAAAAGAAAAAAAACAAGCTCATCCATTTGAATGAAAAGGTTCTGAGATAACGTGATGGGGATATCTTAAAGATATTGAAGAAAACTATGTACCAACATTCTATAAACAGCAAAATTTTGAATGAATAATTAGCAAAGATTATGCTAAACAGATGAGTTGTGAGATAATCCATCAGTGTACAAACTATAATTAAAATAATGCAAATTACCATCAAAATGAACTTCATTTTTGAAAACATAATGAATTCTGTGAGATATAGTCCATTGAACATTCTAGTTTTATGGATGCAAATAAGAGGATTAGTATTGTTAATGGTTTTCAAGGGGAAGAAAAGAGAAAGAATTAAGAATATTTGTAAAAATAGATATTAGGGGATTCTATTAAAATTTTGACTATATAAACCAATAATCATAATACATTGGTTGATTTATAATGTACGTGAATCAAAATGTGTCTCAACAATATTGTATTTTTTCATCTATCATCTACATAGCGTATCAGGAGGAATTTTCTTTGTGATCCTATCTTTCTTTATTATTGTGAGTGGTTTTGAATTTTGGGCCTTGAAGTTAGCAGTTCAAGGTATAACAGAGCTCCCATAATAACCCCAAAGGTGAGTTTTAAATGAAAGGACTAAAGCACAATAGCCTGGTGGCTCAAATAGAAGATAGACCTTTTTTTTGAGTGGTGTGTTAGTCTAGGTATTAGTCTAGGTGTTAGTCTAGGTGTTATTTAGTCTAGGTGTTAGTCTAGAGAAAGAAATTCATAGAAACTCATATATTTAAGAAAGAACTTTATATACAACAGTAATTGAATATTGAGAAAACATCCCACCTCAGTCCAGATCAACTCCATAGGTCCAATATTAGTCCATATCAAATTATAAATTCCTCTTCAGACTCACTAACCACATGTAATGATGCCATGTGCAGGAAGATCCCCGCCCAGTGGGTGGAAAGTTGTGGATCCAGTGGTGGTAGGAGTCTCATAGCTAGTAGGAGTCTCCACATGACTCATTTCAGCTTCAGGACTCTAGTGTAGCTCCATGTGTCTTGTCAGCAAGCGTGCCTCACAGGGAGTATGTGTGTGCTGCCTTCAGTGAGATATTTTTCTCCTTAGCACAATGGTTCTCAACCTTACTAATGATATGACCCTTTAATACAGTTCCTCATGTTGTAGTGACCCCCAAACTGCAATTTTGCTACTGTAATGAATTAGGTGAACCCTGTGAAAGGGTCATTCGACCCCCAAAGGGGGAGGTGAGATCCACAAGTTAAGAACTGCTGCCTTAGCAGCTCCAAATGAGGTCATCAAGTTGTGACCTGATTGACAGACTAAGTTCCGTCTCTTTGCTCTTAAGACTCAGCTTGACAAAGATTATGTAACTACCATAAGTGCAGTATAGGGTTTAGAAAGGCAAATTGAGATGACTTTTCAGATTCTCTTCTTTACCTTTTTTTGTTGTATTTTCTTGCTGGTCTAGGAAAACAGGATAGTGGACTCTTCTAATTTTGGCATGTCTGTGTATATAAAGTTATGAAAACCTTGGATAGCCCCAGGAAAAAGGAGGCAAACCGACCTTTGCAGTTCTTATTCAAGAAGGTGAGAAAACCCTGGTGTTCCTTACATGCTTCAGGCTCGTTGATTCAGGAGTGATTGAAGGGCTTCTAATGAATCTCTCATTTCCCAGTAGTGTCCCCTTTCCTTGTTCCTACAGGATCAGAGTATGGCTAAGAGACCCTGATCATAGCCACTAACTCCCAGGGAACAACCGCAGAAGCTTGGATTCCCTTGTCACATAGTGTCAGTTATCTGATACGCTGTAGTAATTAGAACTGAACTTTCAAATTATTTAATTATTCAAGTGTAGGAAATGATAGCATCTCAAGTTACCAAGTGATCCAATGATTATTTTGTCCTACTTAAAGGAACATGTCTGTCTGCATTTAAGGTTTAATACTCGCTGTGTCCATGTACTGCCTGTTTTATCACATGCTGGTCACATCTGTTATATGCTCAGAAATTCAAACTCACTGCCGTTAAGTTGACCCTGCAGGACAGGGTAGAACTTCGCCCTGGAGTTTCTGAAACTGAAACTCTGTATGGTGTAGAAACCCCATCTTTTTCCCGAGGAGCAGCTGATAACATCGAACTGCTGACCTCATGGTAGGCAGTTCCCTATGTAATCACCAGGCCTCCAAGGCTTCTACACATGCTCTATAGAATCTTTTAAATGTGCTGCTTTCCCACAAGTCACATCAGTTGAGCAGATACAAGCTTACATGGACAGAGGTAAGAAAGTCACAAGGAACTCCCTTTGAAGCATCATTTTTGCCAACTGAACGGTCAATGGTCTTTTGTTGACGTTTCCTGATACTTAGCACAGTGTCTCACAACATGCTTGTGCTTCAACATGGCCGTGCTGCTGTTGAGTATCATAAAATTCAACTAGGGTCCTTTAAAATGCAAAATAGGGTTGTTGCTTTTTTTGAAATTAGGGACTTGTACAACTCATCACAATCCACACACATATCCGTTGTGTCAAGCACTTTTGTACATTTTCCCCCTCATTATTCTCAAAGCACTTGCTTTCTTTTGAGCTCTTGGTATTTGCTCTTCATTCCATCCCCCCTGCCCCATGAACACTTGATAATTTATAAATTATTATTATTTTGTCATATCCTACACCCTCCAATGTCTCCCTTCACCCACTTCTCCATTGTCCATCCCTGAGGGATGTGCTTATGTGTAGATCTTTGTCATCTGTTCTCCCTTTACCTCACCTTCCCATTACCCTCCCATTATTGCCCTTCTCATCACTGGTCTTGAGGGGTTCTTCTTTCTTGGATTCCCTGTGTTTCCAGTTCCTACCTGTACCAATATGCATCTGCTGATCCAGCCAGATTTGTAAGGAAGAATTGAGATCATGATAGTGTGGGTGGGGTGGAGAGAGGAAGCATTTAAGAACTCGAGGAACATTGTATGTTTCATCATTGTTACACTGCATTTTGACTGGCTCATCCTTTCCCCGAGAGCCTTCTGAGAGGGAATGTCCAGTTCCCTACAGATGGGTTTGGGGGCACTACTCTGTGCTCCCCCTCATTCACAATGATATAATTTTTTGTTCCTTGAAGTCTGATAGTTGATCCCCTCAACACCTCATGATCACCCTGGCTGCTGTGCTTCTTCCATGTGGAGTTTGTTGCTTCTCAGCTAGATGACTGCTATATCTTTCCATAGCTGGGCACCATTAGCTTTTTTCTCTCCATTTGCTTATACACTCTCTTTGTCTTCAATTTTTCGTGTTGGGAGGGTGAGCATCTCAGAGTACTGAGTTATTACAACAAAGTGTTCTTGTATTGGGGGAGTACGTGAGTAGGGACCCACTGTTTATGTGTTTCCTTAATACTAAATCTATAAATATATATACATAGATCTATTTTCCCTTCATCTTATATGAATATGTTTACATATGTATATGCCTGTGTTTAGATCTCTATAACTGCCCTCTGCCTCCTAGTCCTTTCTTCTATTTCTTTTTACTTTCCTCTTGTTCCACTATCATGTTCAGCTTTCATTTGGGTTCCATGAATTCCTCTCGGCTACACTGTCCTTGACCCAGCCCTGCCAGATCTCCTACACCCTCCTCACCATCAATTTTTGGTCACTTGTTATTCTGTTGTCCCTGAGTTTGTTAACACTCATTCCCTTTCTCCTGTCTCTTCCTCTCCCATGCCCCCCCCTCCCCCAGAACTGCCATCCCATTGTTCTCTTTTTCAGATTGTTTATCTTGCCTATCTCTTCCAGAGAGATATTCAGCAGTAACAATATGCACAGGCAAAAGGCAATAAACAACAGCTATGGCAACCACAACAAACCTTATAAATAGTTCAAGGTCTACTTGCTGTCCTTTTCAAATGCTTTCCAGTTAAGTCTGATTGGGCTGGTCCCAATTGCCCTGGTCCCACAGTCCATTTTTGGTATTCCCTGGTGACTTCATTGTTCTGTTCCCCTTGCTGCTCTGTCAGATGCCCCCCAGTGTCTGACTTCCACATGGTGAGCTCAGCGCAGGCACAATTCCCACCATGTGGCTCCAGTGTTGTCCTTAGTGGTACTATGGGTCAGTGGGGGAATGTTGTAAGCTAAAAGAAAGAAACCCAAAAAGGCATAGGAAAGAAGCAACTGTATACATACATCCCTGGAGTGACGGATAATAATAAACTCAAGGATATATATGGTAGCCCACTACAAACGAGGGGAAGGGGAAGATACAGGTAGATGGAGTAACAGGGCACTAACCTACCCAAGATGAGGGTGTTGTTTATATCTTCACAGGGAAAGGAGGACCAGACATCAACCTGGTGTTCCAAGACAAGAACACAACACCGTGATATGAAGCAGGGAACCAACAGAGAGGCCTGAGGGACTGGCTCCATTTCCAACTTTGTGGACAACATCCCCCCCTCTACTGCCCCCAATATTTCACTTCAGAGTACAGCACTGTAGCAATAGCTCAAGGAGAGGGACTTGTCTGATTAGAGCACATTGGACTCAATGGGCGGGGGGTGGGGGGGGCTGAGTGTGAAGCGCATCCTAGCCCACCAAATCCTGAGGACAATATTTCTGCTCAGATCAGCCAATGCAAGGAGAAGGCCATAGGGTCAGGCCCACCACAAAGTAGAATTTTTATTTAAAAAATTTAAGGGAAGAAAACTATATTTGTTGATAATTTGTACCATTTTGATATTTCTCTTTTAAATTCCAAATTTTACCTCTCTATGGGAATCTCACAGGCATTAAATATGTTATATACTTACTTGCTTTTAAAAAGAAAAAATATCCAGAAAATTAGAACATCTTTTGATTTATCACACAGCAAATTAAGCAAATATGCCAAAGTATGGTACACATTTATTCTGAGAGGACAGCTTGATGATGGGGATACTGTAAGTATTACAAGATTTTTTGGATGTGTATGAGTACTTAAAATATATGGAACCTCAATATGTTGTTATAGATAATTTTTTTCATCTATTACATCATCCTTCATCGACCCACACCAACTTTTCTGTTGTCAGTCTCCCTGGGAGGGAGTTATAGATTATTCCTTGTGTTCGATTACCTCCACCCTTTCCTAATCCTCCTGGTATCTCTACTCTCCTTGTTGGCCCTGAGAGGTTTATATATCCTGGATTCCCTGTGTTTTGGGATCTTATGCATAGTACTGTGCATGTTCTGGTCTAATTCAATTTGTGTGGTAGAATTGAGGTCATGATTGTGGGGGAAAGGAAGCACCATGAAGTAGAGGGAATTTGTGTGTTTCATCGGTGCTGCACTGTACCCTTACTGGCTCACCTCTTTGTAACCCCTCTGGGAGGGGTCCAGTTGTCTACAGATGGGCATTAGATCGCCACACCATGCCCCCCCCCCTGTTCACATTGGGTATGATTTTATAGTTGATCAAGTGTTCTTGAGGAAGAGTGGGCAGGGGAGGGAGGAGGAAGGAATGGGAAGCTGATATCAGGGGTTTAAGTGGAAAGAGAATGCTTTGAAAATAATGATCACAGCAAATGTGCAGGTGTGCTTGACACAATGGATGAATTGTGATAAGAGATGCAAGAGCCCCCAATAAAAGTATTTAAACAAGAGAATATGTGAAACCTCAAATTATGGTTCTTCAATTTGTCCTTTGTACAAATGCATCTCTCAAAGCCACCTATCAGTGGGAATTGAAATCCTGGGCACAATACGCTAACCAAAAAAAGATCATTGATTCCTGGTTGCTTCAGCCTAGATGCACGGATATGCATGTGTCATTGCAGCTGTGGCCTCAAGGGGGAGCATGATCCTATAGAACAGAGAATGTTGACCTAAAATTAGAGTAGGCAGCATATTAAGGCCTATGATTTATTGAGGAGTAAGAATGCACTGTCATGATAGAACTTTATTACAGTCCCTGAACTGCTTTAATTTCGTTTATCCATTAGAGAAGTATCCACTGAATATGTGCAGTGTACACTGGAGAGCTTATTATTGTATATGGAGTGGCCCGGAACTCAAATAAATTAAAGTTCATTTAAGATAACAGTATAGGTGTCCATTTTATATGAATCTTGACTAACTGGTAGGGATGTAGGGTTGGGAAGTATCCGGGAGGAAGACTGCAGGTAGGGGTAGGGATATACTCCAAAGTGGCGTGCAGAATGAGTATGTAGCAAGAAGAAGCACAGTACCGCTGGAGGGATCTTCTGCCCCATGTAGGATGAGTCATAACCGGATCTGCTGGCCTGCAAAGAGCGGATGTGCAGTGGAGAAGATCTAGTGTTTCTGGTGAGTAATCATGATCAGACCAGGAGCTGGTCTAGTCGGGAATGATTGCAGAACCTTCTAGAGGGTACTCACTGTAGAGGAGAAATCCCTTCTTTTCAAATACAAAGGTGGTTTCTGGTTAGGCATACGCTAGATGGAACACCATGGTATTTATCACATGACTAACTAAGTAAAACCCTAGCACATGAATGATAATTAAATCTTGTGCCAACCTGGCTGGTCCAGAATTTTTGGTGGCTTTGCAGTGAATACCTGGTAATTCCCTCTCATGTTGTGGTGGCTAGGTGCCAGCCAGTCTCTTCCAACCCAGCTGTTCTGTGAACAACAGAAAGAATCAGGGCTCGGTCCTGCTATCTCCTCACAATTGCTCCTATGCTTGAGCCCACTGTGGCAATCACTGTGCCAACCCATCCAGTTGAAGGCCTTCCTCTTTGACACTGCCCCTCTGCTTTGCCAAGCACAATGTCCTCCGGAGACTGGTCTCCCTTGACAAGGTGCCCAAAATATGTAATATGATGTCTTGCTAACCTTGCCTCCAAGGAGAGCTTTAGCTGTATTTCTTTGAAGGCAGATTTGTTTGTCCTTTTAGCAGTCTGTAGTACTTTAAGTATTCCTCTCTGCAACTCCAATCCAAATGTATCAATTCTTCTTTGGTCTTCCTTATTCAATGTGCAACTTTTAAATGAATACGAGGTCATTGAAAATAGCAAATATCATGGCTTGAGCCAGGTACACCTTAGTCCTAAGATAAGATCCTTGCTTTTCAGTGCTCCAAGAAGGGTTTGTGCAGCTGATTTACATCATGCAACATGTCTTTTGATCTCTTGATGGTTGCTGCTTTCATGAGCATTGACAAAATCCTTGATCACTTCCACCCTTTCTCCATTGATCAGTTGGTCCAGTTGTGATGATTTTGGTCTTCTTTACATTGAGTTGTAATCCATATCAAAGGTTTCAATATTCATCATCAAGTACGTAAGCCCTTCTCACTTTCAGCAAACAAGGTTGTGTCATCTGCATAACGTACACTGCTAATAACTCTTTCTCCAATTCTGATGCCACGTTTCTCTTTATATACATCAGTTTCTAGGATGATTTGCTCGGTACACACATTGAATTAATAAGGAAAGAGAATATAATCCTGGAAGACTGTTTTCCTGATTTTAAACATGCAGTTCTCTTTTGTCATAATCGCCTCTTAGTCCATGCACAAACTTCTCATGCACTTAATCAAGTATTCTGGATTCCCATTCTTCTTATGGTTATTCATAGTTGCTGTTTTTTTTCTGGCCTTTATAGTCAAATACCTTGGAATAGTCAATAAAACACAAGTAACCATATTTACAGTTAATCAGGGGTGACCTCTGCAGCCTCCAACCTCTGGTCTTCCTGCCAATCTTCATTCATTAACCTCTGAACCTATGCAACTCAGGAGAAACCTTCTGTACAACATTTGACCTACAGACTTGGAACCTGCCTGTCCTTGTACTTCCCTATTTCTCATTGCATAAATTTCTCCTCCTGTCTGCACACATATGCTCACTGGTTTTGCTTCTCTAGAGCAGTTTCTTAAACTGTCTGTTGCAATCTCATTTGTGATCTCAAACCTGGTGATGGGAGTTGAAAAAAAAATGGTCACAGTGAAAAGTTTTTGAATATGCAGTGGCAAAAAATCCATTGCATATTTACTTTGAAGTTTCTTAGGTAGGTAATGCTAGTCCGTGTTGCAAATGTCTGTGGGGGAAATAGAAGTGTGCATGGAGAAAGTGTAAGAAGTCCTGTTCTAGAGAAGGATATTTAGTACAAAGAATGGTTCTAGAAAAATAACAGAGTAAGGATTTTTTTTAATATAAATTTGTTCTCAAATTTATTGGTTCTCTGATTTATTTCCAAGACACCTGTATTTCTACTTCCATTAGTATTGATAACTTTGCCTCTATTAACACAGAAGGCTGGTAATGTTAATTTGGCAATATTAATGTGATAAAATATCACATCGACTAGATAAATTATTGGTGAGAAGTGAGGCATGTAAAAATTGGACACAGTATGGAAGATAAAAGAAAAATTAATTCCTTTGACTTATGGTGCTGACAAAGAATATTGAAAGTATCACTGATGGTCAAAGAACAAACAAATCTGTCTTGAAAGAAGTACAGTTGGAATGCTCTTTAGAAGAGGGAAAAGTCTCACTTATTTGGGGCATGTTATTGTGAGTGACCCATCCCTAGAAAAGGACATGATGGTTGGCAGAGTCAACGAGCACTGATAATGAGGAAGGCCATTCACAAGCTGGGTCAATTCCAGTGGATAGGTAGATTTGTTCTGCCAACACGGGCAAGAAGAGAGGTGTGTTTGTTGTGACAACATGGCTACTAAACCCATGTGAGATTAATTGAAGAACAGAAATATAAATGGCTAAGTGAGCCTCACCTTTCTTTCTCTTGCTCTTGGATCTCCAGACCAGCCAGCTGCCTTGCTTGCCCTGTGCCTCAATTTCCAAGCTATACTACCCATGGGACACTTAATCATTGGACTGTGTTACTGTGAGTTGAGGTTGCTTCAAGCCCTGTTTCGCCATGCTTCTGGAATATACATCTCTTGAGCTGGAGACTATCGGATCCTGTCATCTGGTTGACTGTTGATGACCTGTTTCCTGTTTCTGCCTGTGGCCAGATAGCCTAAATTGCTCCAGAGAGAACTACCTGGCTCCCCTCAAGACTTGAAGTACTGCAGGTGTATTAGCTGTCTCACGCAAATGAGTTGCACCAAGCCATTCATACTGCTTTATAGGTCAGATAATTGTTCATTTCCTATGTTAGATATCTATATAAATCTATATAAAATTGTTAGTGGCCTCATTTTGTTTCTCTAAAGAACCCTATTTAACACAACTGGACAGCAGCAATGGGGGCAAATATCGCAGCATGCATGCATGTAGTGCCGTGGCAGGCAGTGCTTCATTCTGCTGTGCACAGGGTCATGGTGAGTTGGAACCTACATCATAGTACCTAATGGCAGCAATAATCAGTGCTTACTTCAAGGCCATTTGGTTTTGTAAATTGTGTTTCAGAACACAAATGGCAATGTTCTTACTTAATTTTCACAGAATTACTTTAACAAAACCCAAGTCTAGCAAGAATTCTATGTCGCCTGAATCCTCTTATTGAAGGGCTGTTCTGTAGTTCCTGGTATTTCAATAATAACTTTTCTGAATTTGCAATCATTATACATAAAAGCCCTTAACATTTAGATAAGCTATTCAGTAACGGCTTAATGGAGAGTGCGCATGTACTTATGCTTCTGACTCTGATCCACCATTTCCTGATCAATGGGTCCTTACATCATTGACGTTCCAACCTTGGAGTTGAATGTTAATTAATAATACAGTGGATATATTGCTACAAAAGATCTGTTTGAAGCAGAGAAGAGCCAGACTATCACTTTGAAGCCTAAGGTGTGTCTGATCCATAATATTTTTATGTGGATGTGAAACCTGGAAAATGGATAATGCAACAGCCCCACATAAGGTCTCTGTGACTCAGAAACCACCGAACCATGGGTGGCTCTCCATCTAGAAATCCTGAGCTCTTGTGCAACCTAGGAGCAGGAATGGGGAGCGACCAGATGGGTAGGGAGTAGGGGGTGGGGGGAGGATGGGAAGAAGGGGAAATGATCATAATGATTGACCCCCCCCCCCACACACACACCCCTCCAGGGGGAAGAACAACGGAAATCATGGGGGAAGGGAGACTGTGGCCTGCATAAGATATGAAAATAATAATAATAATAATTTATAACCGATCAAGGGTTGGGGGGGAGGGGACAAAAGAGGAGCTGATTCCAAGGGCTCAACAGAAAGCAATTGTCTAGAAAAGAATGATGGCAACATATGTACAAATATGCCTGATACAATTGATGGGCCTATTGTAAAAAGAATTTTAAAAGTCCTCAATAAAATAATAATAAAAATACTGAGCCTTAATTCTTTACTCTGTAGAGAGTTCCACCTTTAAATTATAATGCAAGTTTAATCAAAACAGATGTGGTGAATATTCATTGAAAGGGCCTAGGATATGTTAGTATCGTAAATAAGTAGAGTAAGAGGAGCCCTGTGGTGTACTGATTCAAGGGTTCAGCTGCCAGTTGAAAGATCAGTAGTTCAAGTCCTTTCTGTGGGAGAAGGATGTGAAGGCTAGTGTTCCTCCAGATGTCAGCTGTGGAAACGCTGTTGGTAAGTTCTGCTCTGCGCTCCACGGTTGCTATGAGTCAGTAGCAGCACTTTCGGTGTGGGTGCACAGTCAGACAGGAAAACATAGATGAATAGATGATAACCATCACTGAGGATGGCTTAAAATGTAGCTCTTTATAATGACAGAAATGCTACAGTGATAGTCATTAAAAAAGAGCCCTTTGCAGAAAGCTATAATAAAATCAGAGTGTTGACATGTCCCAGCTGGAGATTGAGTGGTACAATATGATAATTTTAGTCACTGTCCTGAAATCAATGGTTGGAAGATAATCACTGTTAAACAAATTCAGGAAGCTGAGTGCTTAACACTGCCAAACAGAATCACAGAGTGCCAAACCTCACAAGGTGGAGATGTGAAGAAAAAAAATATCCATAGGTTCAGTTATTAAATAAATGCTGCAATTATAGATGATTTCAATATTTGCTTATTGGACTTACTGTGGAGGAGATGATAACAGGGCTATAAACCCATTGCTATTGAGTTGATTCTGACTGATAGTGATCCTATGAGCCCTACTGCACAGTTTCGGAGGCTGGAAATCTTTACAGGAGCAAACAACTTAATTTTCTGCAGTAGTTTGGATGATGTAGTAGACCCACTAAAATGATGGCTAGCAGTCAAATGAGTAATTCACTGCATCAGCAGGGGTAAGTCTGACTACTGACATGGTCCTGGCTCACAGAGACTAGATGAGAAGATGAGAGCGGGTTGATTGGTCTGAAGTCCATGACCTAGTCCAAGGGGATGAAGGTTGTCGAGAATTCATGATGGGACACATGATTGAAAGGCAAGGTGGCCAATGGCAGTCTGGTGAGATTACATGAGGGGGCCCTGTTGACCAGAACCAAACTGGATGAAGAGAAGTTATTTGAACCAGTGAATTGGTACATATTGCTGCTGACTTTATGGATGGCCTGTACTAATTTAACTTTGCTTCTGGATGAAGACTCACAAGACTCCAACTGAAATGAAGATTTTTCACATAAAAGAATATGATTGTCCCCTCAGAGCACTTAACTGGTGTAAATGGGGGGTTTGGTGTAAGTGGGGACTTTAGAAACTACAGACTCAAAATGGGGAGGATAAAGGCATGAAGTGGCTGGCTTACAAACTTTCATAGATGAGGGGAGATAGTCACAGGATTGTAGGATTAAGGTATAGGTGGTCACTTAACTGCCATTGTTAGACAGAATATAGTTGTTTTGTTCATTTATAAAATATTATATTTAAATGAGGCAGGCAAATGAATTGTATGCATTTTAGTTTTATCTTGTTAGGCACAAATGTTTTTACTATTTTCCTTGTTTTAAGAATTATAGATGGCTAAATAGTTGTGTAAAGGTTTCAAGTTGACATGGGGTGGCCTGTGGTAATTATAAAATTTCATGCCAACCTGATAAATAAGAATGAAGGGGTGGAGTGTAGTCTGTCAATCAGATCACAGCCTGGTGATTCCTTCTTTTGGTTCTGACCCTGTCATGAAGATTTTGGTACTTCCTTTCTTCCTCCCTGGAGGTGGGACATACTCTCTCTGTACTTCACATCCCTGTTGATAGGCCACCTGGAGGGATCGCCAGCCTCTGACCTGATTGACAGACTAGACCGCACCCTTTCATTCTTATTTATCAAGTTGACATGGCATTGTGGAACTTCCACAAGGTGGTGAACCTTTAAAGTGGGCATTTTGGTGAACTCTTTTAATCTGATGTGCCCCAGTCACTGCCATGTAGCTGATTCTGACGGATAGTGACCATATAGCAAGAGTAAGTCCTATATAGGCCCCAATGGACTTCCCAGACTGTGTATCTTTATAGGAACAGAGATTCCCAAGCTTCTCCTGCAGAGCTGTTCAAGAGCTCAAACTGCTCACTTGAAGGCAATAAGAAGTTCAATGCATAAACCACTATACTAACAGGGTTCATATAAATCCCCAACCAAGCCCCCGTCATCCAGTGGTTTATGACACATATTGACCCTGTATAGGGTTTCTAAGGCTGAAACTCTTAAAGAATCACAGTCTGATCTCTTTCTGACCTTGCAATTAGCAGCCCAATGTTTCTATGCTCCTATAGTACTTAATTATTTGTTTATATTGATTAATCTATAGATACACTGAATGAAAATGTTGACAAACCATTGTCAGTTATTATCTTCTCTCTACATTTCAGTTGAAACAGTGCAGAACTAGCCATATTATTCACTCACAGATAAATTTAGCATTTGTTCATTTTTGATATCAGAGAAACTGAAGTTTACCTTGCCACTTTCACACAAGCTCTTAAATACATAGAAGGAATTAAGACAGGGACGCCCACCCCCCCTCATATATATGTGCACACAGACAACATAGACACACTCAGGATACAGAGGGATCCTTAAACACAGAAAGAACAAACTTCCTTTTGTAAGTTACATATTTCACAGATTAATTGTAATGCATTAAGCTACAGGACATCATATATTTTTGGCTTGTATTTAATCACATTTAATTACTCACTCCCTACCTTTGAGTCATTTCTGACTCATAGATACATGCAGGTCAGGCCAGATGTTTAGTGGGAAACCACTGACCGGGGGCGGGGGTGGGGGAGTTCTTGATTAAAAATTTGGTCTATATGGATCAACAAAAATGTTCATAGAATGCAAAAATAGTATTGTCATATATTTATTTAATTTTAAAACGCTGCAGGAACACAGGGAAAATGGTTAAAAAGAGGGTTGTTTGGGCCCCTTAGCTACTTCTGTGGGTTTTTGAGACGGTAACTCTCTTTAAGGGAGTAGAAAGTCCTTTTTCTACTGGAACAGCTAGTGCTTTTGAACTGCTGACCTGTGGATGGCAGCTCAACACATAGTCATTATGCCACCAGAGTGCCTAATAAAAATGGATAATGTTGATTTATTATGAAAATTATTATTAATACAGGGTCCCTAGTGGTCCAGAGGCTAAGCAAATGCATGTGGAAAGACCCGGTCATCTGCTTTGGTAAGATCCACAAGCTAAAAAACCCTATCGGACACATGGTTGAGTGAAAACCAAAGTTGTCATTTATATGTAAAAGGTCATTTGAGACAAATTGTTTGGCCTTCTTCACTGCTGTATCTGCAAGATGCTCTCCCTGGTACTTAACTCTCATCCTACTGGACCCTACTCAGTCCAAGTCTGCCCTGAAGAGGGGCCCCGAGGAGGTGGTGACTAAGACTCAGAGAGAACACTTCATGAAATGCCAGTTCAGCCACAAGGAAACCTACTCCATGAACAGCAAGCACAATTCAGGTTTGCTCTCTGCTATTCATTGAAAACAGCACAGTGACAGTCCAAGAAGGCACCATAAAGCTATGTTTGTTCTTTCCCAAATTACTATTAACAGGCCATTGACTGCCATTGAGTCAACTGTGACTTACAGTGACTCTCCAGGGCAGATTAGAACTGCTGCTGTGGGCAGGAGCAAAAAGTTTTTCGCCTAGGGAGAGCCTGGTGAGGTCAGACTGTTGACTTTCAGGTTAGTATGTGTCTTAGTCCGGGTAGATTAGAGAAACAAATTTATAGATATGCATATGGATGTAAGGGAAAAGTTTATATACAAGAGGAATGGAACAATGAGAAAACATCCCAACCCAGTCCAATCCAAGGTCACGAATCTGATGTTAGCCCATATGTCCAACACCAGTCCATAAAGTCTCCTTCTGACTTATGAAGCAGGTGCAATGATACCAGGGCAATCACAGGCCAGTAAGTGCAGAAATTGCGTGTCTGGTGGCAGTCAAAGCAGCAAAAGCATTTCAGCCTTGGCAGAGGTCTCTCTGTGGCTTCCCCAACTTCAGAGGTCTGGTTCCATCAGGGTTAGGCCATGTGACTTCTCCTCCAGCTCCTCCAGTTCCTTAGACGCTGCTATCTTGTCTTGTCAATTGAGCATCGCCCAACAACTAGGAAGATGGTCTCTCATCTCCCCAAGGGAAATACTGTGAGACTTCCCAGAATTCTCAGGAGAAAGCCTTGCCCACACAGAGGCCTCATTGACTTCTCATTGGCTATCTCCAGACTGATAGGCTAGGCTCCACCTCTGCATCCCAATCATGAAATTGACATCAAGTACATCACTGCCACAGTATGTGAACCAATTCGTCACCAGGACTCCGCTATTAACAAGAATACCTGTATTAAAGATTTGTGAAACAAGTTTGATTTCATAAATGTAGCATGAAGATAGAGGAAACAGAAGCACTCCTGGAGAAGAGTGACAGGAGGACCACTACTGACTTCCCCACAGAAACAGGAGACAGGAGAACGAAATCTTTAAAAGGTGGAAAGCAAATAACTGTCAAACTAGAATCACAAATCCATTAAACTGTCATTCAAAATATGAAGACAAGAAAAGGCATTTTCAGAAAAACAGAAATGGAGAGGACTAGTTAGAAGTAGAAGTGTATTTTTTATTTTATTTTTTTTTTTAGGCAGAAGGGCCCCGACAGATGAACACTTGGAGGCGCAAATATGAAAAGCAAGCAGTGGAAGTGGTAAACATATCAATGCTTATGAAGCACTATGGTGTGCTATAAAGCGTCTTGATACTGGTGGTCAGAGCTCCAAATAAAGCGAGCATATTTTGGTTGCTAGATGACCAAGTGTTTGTTCTGACTCTTAGAGGTTCCCCACAATTGTTCTTATGTTTGAGCCTATCTAAAATTGCAGTCACTGTGTCAATCCATCTCACCGAGGGTCTGCCTCCTTTTGAATGCCTTTCTATTTTACCAAGCAGGAGGTCCTTTTCCCTGATCTGCTCTCTCCTGACAGAATGTCCAAAGTCCCTTTGAGGAAGTCTTGTCATCCTTGCTTCAAAGGTGCATTCTCCCTGTACTTCTTTCAAGGCAAATTTGTTTGTTCTTTTGACAGTACGTGGCACTTTCAGTAATTTTTGCCAGCTCCGCAATTCAGATTCGTGGATTCTTCTTTCATCTTCCTTATTCAGCGTTCAACTTTCATGTGCATGTAAGGAGATTGAAAATACCCTGACTTTGGTTAGGCACACCTTAGTCTTCAAAGTTCTCTGCTAAAACATGTTCACTTTGGGTAACTGATGACATTTAAAATACCAGTGACATAGCTTTCAGCATCACGGAATCACACAAGTCACCATAGTATGACAAACTGACAGACAACAAGTTGGCAGACTGATACAAAGTCTGAAAGAAGTCAAAGAAAAGACACACTCACACATTCACACTGAAAAAAAAATGGAAGCGCTAATGCCAAGACTAATAGGTGGATTCATGTACAAAGCCATAAGACACTAGTGAAATAAAATTGGTTATATAGAAGGAAATGTAACAATTTTGAAACACATACCTAGAATTTTGAGACAAAACTTACAATCCTGAGGTTGAGCCCCCCTGGTGTCGTGGTTGTGCGTGGGACTGCGGCCACTGGGTTGGAGGTTCAAATCCAGCAGCAAGGCTGGGCCTCCTACTCCCACTACCAGAGGGCAGTGATGCCCCCAAAGCAAAACAAAACAAAACACACACAAAAAAACCTACAATTCTATTTCTAAGGAAAATTCTTGCAAGACAAATTGGGTTGTCCTTATAGCGGTGTATGGTATTTCAATAATCTCCAGCACCACAATTCAAATGAATCCATTCTTCCTCAGTCCTCCTTGTCCAAGGTTCAACTTTTACATATAAAAAAAAACAATGGAAAACACCATGGCTTCAGTCAGGCACACTCGGTCTCAAAGTAACCCCCTTGCTTTGCAGCACTCTATAGGGGTTTTGTACAGCAGATTGACTTACTGTCTTTTGATCTCTTGACTGTTGCTTTCATGAAACTTGAATTTGTGACTAAGCAAGACAAAATCTCTATTACCATGTGGAGTGATGCATATTTAGATCAATGATTTTGGCCTATGTTTTACAACATCTCATCAGTTCTATCCAATAAAATATAACAAAAACAAATAAAGATATAAGTGCATTGATAAAAATATATTTATAGCCCTAAAACTAAATGGGAAGTATAGATAATCTCCTGAGAATATGCTTTGTCAGGGGAATTTCATTATCACCAGAGTTGTGTCCCCTTTGCTGTCATGAATGAGTGAATGGGATGTTATATGAAGGAATCTTTGTCTTAAGTCGGTGGCTAGTTTCAAAGAACTTTACTGAAAATGGATAGATTGTTCTGCTACAACAATGGCTGAAGCAGAGGAGCAATTGTGAGGACAGATAACAGTGGAGCAGTGTTTTCTCCTCTTGTTTGTGAAGTCATGATGGGTCAGAACAGAATCCATGGCACTTAACAGCAGCATGTTGCTCCCACAAAACAGAGAGTGTTTTCAAAGGCTAGCTGTTGCAGTTCAGATTTTAATTTATAATAGTATATATTATGTGTACTGTCACCATTGCACAATCTCTTGTCAACTTGTGAAAGGTTAGAGTCTAGCCTGTCAGGTCATAGCCAGTGAGACCTCTGTGTGGGCATGGCCTCCTTCAGAGTATTCTGGAAACTCCTGTTTTCCTGCCTAGAGGTGGGAAACACACTCTTTGCTTCACCTTTCAGCTGACAAGACACATGGAGCTGTGATAGAGTCCTGTTGCTGGTGGAGCCACATGGAGATCTCTGCCAGCATTGAGAAGCTTCTGCTGCCGCTGGATTCAAAAGCTTTCCACCAACTGACCTGTGGTCCTCTTTTATGTGGTGTCTTTGCCTGTTTTGCATGATTCTGAAAAGGAATTTATATATTGGTGTCAGATATATGGGCTAAGATCAGACTTCTGGACTTGATCAGGACAGGGAGGTGACGTTTTCTCCCTCTAGAGTTACTCTTTATATAAAGCTATTTCTTATACACATATGAGTGTTTATGATTTTGATTCCCTGGTTTACCCAGATTAATTTGCATACACATAAGAGATATGCATATGAAATGTCAGCTTTTATTTTCCATTTGAATTAAAAATTCAGGCATCAAATAATTTTCTTCTCATGAAGAAACATTATTCCTCATCTGGTCCTTTCTATTACATGTCACAAAGCCATTTATTCGGTTGAAAGATAGAACCACTAGTACTATGCAGAGTGTCTTCGCTTACCTCCAGTCTCCCCAACTCCTTCATCTACATGAAATGAATCTTCATCCTGTGGGTCATGTTGGAAAAGTTTTCATTTTAAAAGATGGCACAGTTAGCACTGAGTGTCATTGCTTTGGCTAAAACTAGACATGTCCTGAAAAGCAGGGATCCCACTTTGATGACTAGGGTGCATCTGACCCAAACCAAGGCATTTTCATTGACCTCTTATCCATGTGAAAGTTGGACATTGAATAAAGGAGACTGATGAAGAATCAATGCATTTGAATTATGGAGCTGTCAAGGAATATTGAAGGGATGATGGACTGCCAAAAGAACAAACAATATATCCTGTAAGAAGTATAATCACAACAAAAGACATAGCTTCTGGGATCTTAAAACTTTAAAGGAAAAAGTAGCCATCTAGTTCACAAGCAACAGGACCCACGTGGAAGAAGCCCACCAATCTGTGTCACCACAAGATATCGAAGGGATCGTGTATCAGATATCAAAGAACTAAAAACTACATTATTGTAAATGAGGGACAGTATAGGCTGGGGACCCAAAACCCATCTGTAGGTAATTGATATCCCCTTACAGAATGGTCATGGGGAGGAGATGAGCCAGTCACGGTGCAGTGTCGCAATGAAGAAACATACAACTTTCCTCTGGTTCTTCAATGCTTCCTGTTCACCACTCTCATGTCCCCAATTCTGCCTTAAAATTTGGCTATACCAGAGGATGTACACTAATACAGATGGGAACCAGAAACATGGGGAACCCAGGAACGATGATCCCTTCAGGACCAATGATAAAAGTGGCAATACCAGGAGGGCAGATGGAAGGTGGAGTAGAGATGGAGAACCTATTGTGAGGATCGACATAAAACCTCTTTCCTGGGGTACAGACTATGGGGAAGTGGGTGAAGTGAAACACCAGACAGTGTAAGATATGACAAATATAAGGGAAGAGGGAGGGGAAAGGGAGGGGAAAATGAAGAACTGATGCCAAGGTCTTCAATAGAAGCAAATGCTTTGAGAATGATGATGGCAGCAAATGTACAAATGTGCTTGACATACAATAGACGTATCAATTGTGATGAGTTGTATGAGCGTCCAATAAAATGATTTTTTAAAAAGTACAGACAGAATGCTTCTTAGCAGCCATAATAGGGAGACTCCATATCACAGATATTGAACATGTTATTAGGAGAGACCAGTCCTTTGAAAAGGACATGACCCTTGGTGGAGAGGCAGGGACAAAGAGGAAGGACAAGAGGAAAGGACACAGTGACTGCAGCAATGGAATCAAACATAAGACCCGTAATGAGGATGGCCCAGGACCTGGCAGTGCTTTATGCTATTCTACACTGGGCCACTAAGAGTTGGAACTCATTCGGTAGCACTCAACAACAGCAATAAGGACTGATAACCTGCTCCCTTCATTTGCCAGAAATATTGAATTCCACACTGGAGAGTTATGTTTCTGCTAATGAGGATTTAGAATTATACCAAATGTAAAGAGACACCTATATTTCTTTGATTTTACAGGGACATGGAGAAGATGCCCCACATGTATAAACACAGAAGTATGTCTGCATGCAAATCTTGTGAGACACAACAATTTTGGGGAAGTTGAGGGGGAAAATTGCATAGAAAACTGAATCAGCCCCCTCAACACTAGATCTATGGAAAAGAAGTCCCATAGTAAAAAGTGCTTCAACAACATATAATTTCTTTGAACGTCATATACATTGCTTCTAATGAAACATAAGCTCATTACTTCAAACATTTCAAAGAAGGGGATTCCTAGAGGATTACTACCCCGGCTCCCTCCCAGCATACATGTGAACATTTTTCAGAAGTTTCTACCTTCTCCTTCAGCAAACACCAATGAACTGAACACAGCTCCAACTCATATTGTGCAAACTTACCCATTTGGTGGACCCTGAGGCATGTGGGCATGACTATAATCCCCTCGTTGCCCTTGTAAAAATGATCACCTCTTGCCCATGGATGGCATCAAGTTATACTGTACCATATAGGTATTTTGTGCATCTACCACTCCCCAGCAAATTGTAAGGTTTAGAATTTTTGACTGGTCTGATGCTGATCGGTGAATGTGGCTTTTGAGTGGGTGAAATGCACTTAAAATAGAAAATGTGCAATTTTTAGAAAATAAAATGGTCGTCATTGTGATTCAAAAACTTCATTCCTCTCACTTTCAAATCTGTGCTCCAATCAAGTGACAGTTAACAACTCATTCTTTGGCTTCATTGGTTTTTATCAGTCAATAGTTTTGCCAACATCAAATTTATCTGATTGGGGCAAATTTCCTTCCCTTTGCCTCTGTCTTCTTCTGTCTCATTTTCTTTCTCATCCTCTCTCTTTCTGCATTACACCAGCTCACACGTATACATTTTTTGCATAAAAATGCAAGGATGTTGATGACAAAAACAGAACAAAACCCAAAACATTCTTTTGAGTACAAAGGAAAGAGATGTTACTAATATTTTACTAAAAATATTGTTACTAATAGAAGAATAATTTAATGCAAGGAAAGGTAGCTAAGAATAAAGTCAAATTTTCTTAATTAAATCATTTTATTGGGGGCTCATACATCACTTATTACAATCCATAGATACATGTACTGTGCCAAGCACCTTTGCATACCTGTTGCCCTCATCATTCTCAAGCCATTTGCTTTTACACCTGAACCCTTGACATAAGCTTTTCATCTTTTCCTCTCTGACTCTGCTCCCACTCCCAGTGTTTTTTTTTTAATTTAGTCATTTTATTGGGGGCTCATACATCACTTTTCATCATACATAGTTCAATACATAGTTGTTACATATACTGTGATAAGCACCCCCACTTGCCTGCCCTCATCAACATTCTCCCAACATCTGCCTTTCCACTTGGACCCTTGATATGATCCCCGCCCCCACTTCCTTCCCTCTCTAACCTATCCACCCTTCCCCCCAGTCCTCATTACTCTGAAGTCATTACTGTTTTGTCCTATCTTACACTGCCCAACATCTCCCCCTGCCCACTCCTCCATATGTCCATCCTCCAGATAGGAGACAGTCTGCAGATCCCCACAGCTGGCTTCCTCTCTCCACCCCACCCTCCCTCCACCTTGCCGGCAACTCCACTCCCACCAATCACCCCAACGGGTTCATCCACCCTGAGTTCCCTGTGTTCCAGCTCCCATCTCTGCCAGTGCACCTCCTCCAGTCCAGCTGGAACTGCAGGGCAGACTTGGGACCATGGTGGTTGTGGGGAGAAAACCTTCAGGAAATAGAGGAAAGTTTTATGATTCATTGCTACCTCACTGCCCCTTGACTTACCCATCTTAAGGGGGTATCCAATTGCTCACAAGTGGGCTTTGGGTCCCCACCCTGCTCTCCCCCTCATTCTTACTGATTTAATCCTTGTTCTTTGATGTTTGATGTCTGTTCCCTTCGAACCCTCGTGATCACAAAGGTTGGTGCGCTTCTTCTATGTGGGCTTTGCTGTTTCTGCGCTGGATGGCCACTTGTTCACCATCAAGCTTTTAAGATTCCCAATTACTTTATCGTTTGGTGGCTGGGCGCCATCAGTTTCCTCAGCTCTGTCTGCCTCTGCCCCCTTTTGTCCTCAGCGATCATGACAGGTGGGTGGGCACTTAATGATATGTTTTTTGTTCTTTGATGCCTGATAGTCTGGTTCTTTCTGTTCCTCGTGGTCATCCAGGCTGGTGTGCTTCTTCTATGATCGGCCTCGTTGCACTGTTTCCTCATCCTCAAGCCTTTGAGGCCTCAGGCATTATGTATTGATAGTCGGGTACCATTAGCCATCTTCACCACTCTTTATCCTGTCCCCACTTGTCCTCAGTGATCATCTCAGGAAAGTGCATACACGGTAATATGTTTTTTTTCCTGTTTGATGCCTGAGGTCTGATCCTTTTGACTCCTCTTGGCCACCCTGGCTGGTGTGCTTCTTCTGTGTGGATTTGGATACTTCTCAGCTAGTTGGCTGTTTACCTTCAGGGTTTGAACCCCCAGACTGTATATCTCTTGATAGCTGGGTGCCATCTGTTTTCTTCACCACATTTGCTTCTGCACCTATTTGACTTCAGTGATCATATTGGGCCGGTGTGCATCATGGCCAGATTCATAGAACAAAATGTTCTTGCACTGGGTGGGGGCCCAAGATCCAGCTGCTGCCTTAGTACTAAGCCTATAACTATATGTTCCTGAATTTATTCCCACCTTTTCATAGATAATTATTTTTACATACATAGGTGCCTGTGTTTAGACCTCTACAAGTGTTCTTTGCCTTCTAGTTCCTTCCTCTATTTCCTTCTGCCTTCCTCCTGTCCCTCTTTGTGGTCAGTTTTCATTTGAGTTTCATAACTTCCTCTCTGTTACATTACACTTACTTTGGCCCTATTAGGCCACCCCCACTCTCTTCCCCACCGATTGTGGGCCACTGTTTGTTCCCCCCATCCCTGAGTCTGCCCATGCCCCCCTTCCTGTCCCTCTTCTCCCACAGCTGTTAGGAACCATCGGTCCAGTTGTTCTCTCCTCCAGACTGTTCACCTAGGAGTGCTCCCTTCTTGATTTGGTCCATTTTAGGGATTCAGACCACCTTGCTTCCCTGCTGTGTGTCTCCCAAAATGTCCTTTGTCACTTGCTGTAGGAAGACAGTGTGACAGGCCCTGTTGTTGTTTGCCCAGTCCCCTTTGTGGCTTAGGTCCCCACAGTGTAGTCCTCTGAGCATCTTGGGCAGGAATCAGGACAGCATGGGGACCAGACTGGCTTTCCTTCTCTGCCTCCATTTCCACCTGTCTCCATGTGGGTGTGGCATGTGGTCACTTTCCGCCACCTTTTTCTGCCACACCCACTTATATTCAGGGAGTCAGTCTGGCTCTGGTTGTGGCCAGCCCTGTAGCTCTCTCTTTTCATGTCTCCTTCCACCACCATTTTCATGGTTGGGTATAGCATGGTAAGATCTGCACGCCTGCTTCAGCTTCTGTGGAGACAAGACCCGTACTCTCCCCCTGGGTGAGTTAGTGCCCTCCTCCCTCCGTTAGCCTTTTGCTTTTTAACCTCCTTTTTCTCTCTCTCCCCATTTTGGCTTCCCTTGCAGTGCTGTATCCAACATGTACATACCTGGGATTGGTTCCACTTCCTCCCTTTTCCCTAGATCTCTGACCAACTGTTATGTTATGGGGGACTTCCCTCCCACACCTACTATTTTGGTTACACTTACCTCAGTGGACTCATGCTGTACTTCTCCTTTTGTGTTTGACTCAATTCACTTAGCATAATTTCCTCCAGCTCTTCCCATGAGAAGACATGTTTCATGTGCTCATCAGTACTTTTGAGTGAAGCATAGTACTCCATTGTGTGTATGTGCCAGAGTTTACTGATCCACTCGTCTACCGATGGAAATTTAGATTGTTTCCAACTCTTAGCGATAATGAATTGCGTTGCAATAAACATTGGCGTGCACACCGCTGGCCGTGGTTTATTTCTTACCTCTTCTGGGTATATACCCAGTAGAGGGATAATTGGGTCATAAGGTAGTTCAATTTCCATTTTTGCTAGATATCGCCAGACTGCTTTCCATAATGGCTGTACATATCTACATGACCACCAGGAATGCAGACGTGTTCCTATTTCACCACATCCCCTCCAACATTTGTTGCTCTCCGTTTTTCTGATTTGGGCTACCTTCAAAGATGTTAGATCTTATCTCATCATTGTTTTGATCTACATTTCTCTGATGGCTAATTATCGGGAGCATTTTCTCATATGCTTATTGGCCATATGGGTCTCCTCCTTAGTGAAACTTCTTCTTAGTTCTTTTTCCCATTTCTTCAAAGGGTTAACTGATTTCTTCTTTTTGCAGACAGGAAGCGTATTATAGATTTTCATGATAAGCCCTTTGTCTGTTGTGTCATTGCTAAAAATCCTCTCCCATTCTGTGGGTTCTCTAGTTACCCTCTTGGTAAAGTCTTTTGATGCACACAGGTGTTTTATCCTTATTAAGTCCCATTTGTCAATTTTAGCATCTCCTGTGTGTGTTCCCTGCCCTATTGCAGTCAGCCTTTTTGTTCCTTAGGCCAAGGTTCTTAGAATTTCCCTGATTCTTTCACTAATGGTCCTAATGAAAGTCAAGTTTTTAGCATCAACTCTTACCATTTATTTTCTCTTTCTTTTCCCTCTTTCCTTCTATCAGAAATTCATGGGGAAATGCCCATTGTACTGATTTAGTGGATTGCACACACTTGATAGCTTTCATTTAAAGAAACAGTTTTAATAAACCTTTGTCAAGTGATATTTCATGTGCATGAATAAAAAATTGAACTCATATTTTAAAAGTTCACAAATTACAGCTCTATTTTTAAAGAAATATTATTGTTGTTACTAATATTTTTTCTATATAACCTGAGTGCCTGAATTGACCAAATGCCTGAACTGACTGAATTGTGTTTAAAATAGAAAATAAACAACTATTCCTTAGGGACGTTAAACCTTTCATTCATTTTTGTAACTTTGTTGATTATAACATGGCTGCCTTTGCTGACTAAGATTGACATGCTGTCATGCCCTTGATGAATTGTTTAAGTTCTGAATATGGGTGTGCTGTGTGAGGAGGTGGAATTGGAGAGACCTTTGGGAACACAGAATTTCTCCTTGGAATACAAAGTAAGGAATGCTGCAGCCATGGAACAGAAAGAACTGAAAACAGTCATACAAAATCCTTAACCTTAATAGAAGTAATTACTTGAAAACACCAATCATAGAGGCATCCGTTCAAAAATGAATCCTTCATATGCAATAAACTGCCCATTCTATTTGTGTGTAGTCAACCAAAGATGGTGAAAACCATTTACAGATTGAAATGTAGCCATGTCTGAGGGAGTACTGGGCCAGGATCTGCTGTTAGTATATCAAAGAAGTCTTGCAAGGTGAAGGGCAAATTGATTTAGCTTGGAAAATTACTTAAACAGTCTGGTCGTTATAAAGTTACTACTTCAGTGATGGCTGGACAACTGGTTGCTCTCCCAGTTACATCCTCCAACTGAGGAAAAACGGAAGATGATTTGTGCTCTCAAAAGCGGTTTTCCCTGAGTTTGCAGGCAATCCCTCTCATAAAATCTGAATGTAGTAATATATTAAGCAGTCTCTTGTTAGGACCTGCAGCATCCCTGGTGGCGCAGTGGCTATCTGGTGGTTTCTTAATCATAAGGGCAGCAGTTCAAAACTACCAGTCATGAACGTGGGACGAGAATTGGGGGTCAGGGCGGGGTGGAGAAAGACCTGGCTTTCTGCTCAAAGGGTACTATAAAGTCACCCTGAGTTGATGTCAATTTGATGACAATGAGTGTCTTTGATTATTTTGGTTTTATAACGACCTATGTGCCAGGGTAGGGACTGAGTGCAGCTGTTTTAATTACTGTGGCACTATACACATGAAGAAGACTATTTTAAGAATCACAATACTGTTTATGAACTTGATTGTATCTGTCTTAGTGGCAAATAAACAGTTTCATGTCATGCAGAAAATTAGATACCTGTCAGTAGTGTACAGAGAACACTAATATGTCTACTGAAATAGAGATCCACAGAAATTCATTTTATATTAGTTTGGTTGGTATCCCTTTTTCTTTAAGAAACTCAGTACTCAGGTTATCTAATTTCCCATAATTAATGTGAATATTTCAGCATGTTATTTTAAAATATTAAGCAGGTTTCCTCCTGCAATATCGCTTTTACCCTGTTC
The DNA here is from genome assembly GCA_004026705.1 of Nesogale talazaci. Lineage (NCBI taxonomy): Eukaryota > Metazoa > Chordata > Mammalia > Afrosoricida > Tenrecidae > Nesogale > Nesogale talazaci. The sequence goes on along the minus strand of PVJH01002693.1, from coordinate 94,228 downwards.
GTGAAATTTTAGGAGGCATTATCCTTTCAGTGTCTCAGGCTAAAGATGACAAAGCAGATTTGGAAAGTCAATTATTATTGGAGTTAAAAATAAAAGAATCCTGAGGGGAAGGAGGGAGTCATGGGGAGAAGTTCAGGGCTTAAAAACCAAAGCCAGCCAATTGCCATCAAGTTAATTCTGACTTATAGCCACTGTATGAGACAGAGGCAGGGGCATCGGGTATTGCATGCTGAGCTTCAAACCACAAGGCTAACAGCTAACCACAGTTTGAGGCCACCAACTGCTTCTTTGGAGAAAACTGTAGCTTTCTGCTCCTCCTTAAAACTTTACAGTCTTCAGAACTCCCAAGGGTGTTCTACCATGTCCTAAAGCATTATGATGAGTCATAACCAACTTGGTGGCAGAGACATGATAGGACCAAGTAGAACTGCTCCCTCGGGTGTCCCAGGCTGCAGTATATTTGAAAGAATACTAGATGAAGACCTTTTGTTCCTGAGTTTGCAAAATGCTCCCTGGACCAGCAGAGGTAGGAGTTCAGGTAGAGATAGCTGAGAATACTGAAGAGGCAGGCTCCCTCAACCCCACAATTGCCCCTTCCTGCCGATGGGTGTTAAGTCTAGATTTGTTGGTGGAGGCTATCAACGGTCCCAGCATGGTTGTCATTCAAGTAGACAAGAGCAGCTACAAAATGTGTAGCTTTTTCATGATAAAAGAACTCATAAAGACAACTAAACTCACTGGTGTAGAAGAGGTTCATAATGAGCCCATCGCCATGGAGTCTGTTTGAGCTCATGGAGACCCCCATGTGTGTTAGAGCAGAAATGTCCTCCAGAGATTTCACTGGTTGGATTTTGGGAAGGGATTTCTGAGTCTTTCATTTGAGTTGACTTCAGCTGTACTCAAGCCACTAGCTTTCTCGTAGTTGCCAGGTACCTTGACTATTTGCACCACACATGGCCTCCAAACACATGGAGTTCTCATCCAATTCTTTACTGTTATCACTCACAGCTGTCTAAATGCAAAGTATCATTGGATCTCTGGACTGAAACTTCTATGAACGTGGATGTGGATCCAAGCAGGGCAAAATCCTTGACAATCTTCATGTCTTCTCCATGTTTCCTGATGTTATCCATTCCTCCAGTGGTGAGGACTTTTGTGTTATCTCCGTTGAGTTGTAATCCACACGGAAGGTTGCCACCCTCCATCTTCAGCAGGTGCTTCAAGGCTTCCTCGCTTTCATCAAGCAAGGCTGTGTCAACTGCACTCTGAATATTGTTGATAAGGCTTCCTTCAATCCTCATGCTGCATTCTTATTCTTGTAGTCCAGTTTCTCTGATTATTTTATCAGCATACAATTTGAATAAGTGGGATGAGAGGATCTGGATACACACCTTTACTTAATTTAAACCATGCAGTATTTCCTCGTTTTGTTTTCACAGCTGCATTTTGAGCTGTGTCAAGGTTACTCATGAGCACAATGAAATGTTCTTATATCAAAGTTATCCATACTTAGTTAAGATCTACATCGCCAAGTTCCTGAGCACACATAGTCAATGCAAGTTAATACAAATCTTTCTGGCATTCTATTTTTTGAGCCACGATCTAGTTGACATCAATAATGATATCACTTAATCCATTTCCTCTTTTGGATTATGCCCAAACCTCTGGACTGTGTCTGTCAATGCACTACTGTAATTCTTATTGTATGTCCAGTCATACCATGTGTTTAGAATTCTCTGGTCTTAAACTTCTCAGATTTCATAGTATGACATGTGTGTAAGAACTGTTTTGTTACTGAACCAAGCATACATCTAGAAATGTGAGGGAGTTTGGGTTCCATGAGACAGTCCTTGAACAATAGATCCTCTGGTAGGCACCTGTGGACAGTTGACACCACTTTTTCTCCTGTATAGTCATTTCTTCAGTGGATTATTTATAGTTCCAACATAACTTGTCCTAAGTCATGATCAGCTCAAGAGACACACTGTTGTGTTTGTTTGTGTGTGTGTATATACATACACACATATATACATATATGTATATATATGTCTTCTCTGTTTGAGCCTTTATAATTCCCACTCCTGTTTCCTATCAATCTCCTTATAAAATTGGAGGCTACCTTCTAGATAACATTAATTAAGGTGAAGTCATTCTGAATTAGCATGGACCCTAAATCCAATATGTCCATTTAAGAAGACCAAACAGAGACAGAGAGACTTGTAGAGATAGTACACCATGTGAAGACAGGCAGAACTTGGAATGGTGCATCTGCAAACTAGCAAATGCCAAGGGTTGTCGTCAGTCACCCTACACTAGAATTGACAAGGGGGAACCTTCCTAGAGCCTTCAGGGAAAGCATGACCCAAATGACACCTTGGTTTTGTACTTGTCATCTCTAGAATTGTGGACAAATAGAGGTCTGCTGTTTTTAGTCCTCCAGTTTGTGAAAGTTTGTTACAGTAACCACAGAAAATGAATATCACACATCATACCCATTCCTCTCTTATGGACCTTATTAGTTTCCAAAGACCAGGCTACTTTATGAAAACCAATAGTGTGTTGAATTTCAGGGACTAAATGCTTCTCTGGTTCCAGTATTTTAATTACTTTACTCCAAAGTGTAAATTCTGTATTTCAGGTGAGTGTGCTGCTATGTGCCATGTAAACCACAGAAAAAGAGTCTGTTAGATCAGAAATTTGTAGACAAAAAGGGACTTACCCTATCTTGCTCTACCTGTTGCCCTGTTGCCTCCAAGTGTACAAGTCATGGCAAAGTGACCTTCACACAATCTGTCTGTGCTCCTGTGTTAGTCTGGCTTGACCAGAAAATAAATCCAGAGACACTCATATGTGTATATGAAAGAGCTTTAGATAAAAAAGTAATTGTATCAGGGCTGAGCCCGGAGGCGTAAGTGGTTGAATGCAGAACTGCAGCCCGCAGGCTTGGCGGTTCAAATCCAGCGGTGGCTGGGTAGTGCCCACGACCACTAGAGGCAGTGATGCCCACAAAACAAAAAACAAACAAACAACAAAAAAAGGTAATTGTATCTTGAGAAAGCATGGAAAACATGCAACAATGCCAAAACACAGGGCAATCACAGGCCAGCAGGTGCCAATCTTGTGGATCCAGTGACAGTAGAAGCATCTGAGTGTTGGCAGCAGTTTTCATGTGACAGCTCCAGGGCTCTAGCAAAGAAGCTCCATGTGTCTTGTTAGCTGGAAGATGAGGGAGAGAGTCTGACCTCTAGTGAGCTATTTATGTCTGAGGTCCCTCCCAAGGAGCTTATCAACCTGCGACCTGAATGATAGACTAGATCCACTCGCAAGATCGCCGACTAGATCTGGTGTCGCCAAGTTGACACCAGATTACATAACTACCACAACTCCTCTGTCATCTTCTTCCTGACTAAAGCCACTACTCCTATAGGGTGACAGGACAGACAGCAGACAATAGGGGTGACCAGGATTCGGTGAGTTTGTAGTGAATCTCTGAAGGTTAAAGGTACCAAATCCTGGCATCTGACTATTCTTTTCTTTTTTATTCTATTCTCCTTTTAGCAAAGCATCCCAGAGTAGGGAGAAGTGGGCTGAGAATACTGTGGGTTGGGGTGTCAGGTGGAAAAGTACTCTTTTGTGGAAAACCCTTGAATCTTTAGGCTGTTTGAAGGTAATTTAAGTAAATAAATGTGAAATGTTGGAAAATAAGACAGTTGGTAAATGGGGAATAAGAGTTTCTATGTTTCTTTTCTGTTGCCTTCTTTTTGTGTCTCACTAATTGTTTTCCTGTCAACATAAAGATGGATTGACAAAGTGGCTGCAGCAATGGGCCGAAGTTTAGAAACTACGGCGAGGATGAGGCCGGGTTGGGTAGTGTTACTTTCTGTTATGTGTGGAGTCACTATGAACCAGAACCAAGTCAATGCCACTTAGCAACAATTGATCCAGGTCGGTGGTTTAAAATCATCAGCCATTCTGTTGGGAAAAAGTATGGCAGTCAACTTCCCAAATGAGCACAGCCTCTCGAGCAATGCTCTATCCCCGACTGTCACCTAGAGAATTGCTATGGGTTGGCTTGGTCCCTATGCCACACCATAATTATTCTTGTGAATGTTTAACTATTCAAATGCCAGGGAAATGTTTCCTTTCTTTTCCAGTTTCACATTGTGTCCTCTAGGAGATAGGAAAATATTTTGTAGGTAAGAAGAGAATACGAGGAGTCCTTGTCACGATGGAACTGTTCTTTTTGCAAGTGTGGAAGAAGATGCGTACAGCTCGGCCCTGCCTGGTGCTGTTGAATTGAATCAAGTTGAGTGGATGCCCACCCAGAGAAACCCTCTGTCTGCGAAGACATGTGTACTCAACTCCTATTCCCTGTGTACCCGAATCTATACTTGTGATACAATTACATCTGGAAAAATATGTGAGTAAACACACACACATATATATATAATTAAAATGTTAATAAAGTATACATTGCACTCATATCATTATAAAGATTTGGGGACTATACTCTGCTTCTGGAAGATGATATTATTAGGGGAAATTGGAGTCTTTCTTGGAGTTTCTTTGGTTCATGACTTTCACTGCAACCGAATCCATAATTTCCTTGAAATAAAAAGTTCAATGAAATAAAAACTATTTTCCTTTCAGAAACATGGCAGTTTGCATGTACATGTGAATTGCACTATTTTAGCAGTTTAATAACCAAGTTCAATACTCATATATGCATTTGTAAAGGCATCTTAATTAAATTATGGCCTCATTAAAAACATCCACTTGGCATTTGAATATAAAACACATGTGAGACTTCTGTGTTTTGAGAAATTTGGACCCTATGAGAAGTAGCTGAAAAGGATTAAATTAAAGGTAAGTCTCATTTACATTGGGTTTCAATATTTGTTTAAAAGGGGAAGGTTGGAGAGAGATGAGATGCTAAATAGCAGAAACAGGAGAAGAAAATGTTCTGAAATTGATTGTGGTGAAGAATATGCAACTCTTCTTAATATGGTTGATATATAATAAATTATGCAATATGTAAGGTACATGCTAATAAAGCCGTCTAAAAAAGAAAGAAAGCTATTTGAAGTGTTTCAAATCTATGCTATTAGACTATGCCTATTGGAAAGTAAGTTTAATAAAAATATATTTAGCTTATATTTTTATTTTCTTCATTTCTTTTTTTAAATATATACATTCCAATAGATTCATTGGAATGTTGTTCTTTTTTTTTGACATGCAAGCATGATCATTCTTTTACAATAGGGAAAACACAATGTTATCTTCTTGGAGGAACAAGCCACCTGTTCACTAAGAATCCAGTTCAAAGAACTGAATTAGAATTGTGAAAGATTATTGTTTCCTATAGAAGTAGGTAAGCACAAGATTAAGTAAAAAATAAACCATCATGCAATGCACCATTCCAAATTATTTGTAGCTATTCAGGATGATATAAAAACAAAGCAAATAAGCACATAAAAATATCCTAGTTATATGAGAGGACTTCCAGAAATTCATGGGACAAATATAGAATGAAAAGATAATTAAAAATTTCAACAAATTTGAAGCCCCTCTGTGTGTCTAACACTAGTGCTTTGGTGTTTCTCTGTAAATGTTTCCACATTCACACACCCAGCACATATCTAAATCACAGAGTTTGCATTTGTATACATCATTCTTTAATGCTCCCTCTTCTTGTTTTAGTTACCCTTCGCCTATACCTTGACCTCTGCTGCCTGTCTCAATAAATTCTGAACACAGGCATTTACCTGCAGCAAATGTGAATGTTCCCCCAGAAATATAGCATCCTATAAAAACCAAAGCCAAAGGAAATAGAAAGGTGAGGTCAGGTATAATTTTCTCATCACAGCTTCTCCCTCTTTTTTCCTTTTGGGCTCAGACATTGCACTGACCCCTGCCTATTTTTATGACTAGATTAACTCTGCTATTTCAATGTCTCTGGATTTTCAGAATCATATGTTGGGAATGACGTTAGGAAGTGCTGGCCTTATAGAGAACTACTTAGAAAAGAGGAAGAAAGACTAAGAATTGCATATCATGAAGAGTCTTTGGGGAAGATCTTACTCAACCTTCTAGTTTTATAAAGAGGAAGGTGAGGAAAATTTAAGTTATATTGATTAGAGTTTTGTTTCTCTCTAATTTTAGAAGTATTACTTCAACCATGTAGATCAGAATCCAATCAGAAATTTAAAAATTCTAGGCTAAGAGCTAAAACATTTAGATGAAATAAAAATCTCTAGCCTTAAGCTATGACTATGAATGCATAAACAGCTGAAGGCTGAGATTTTAATCATGTATATACTGTATGCATTGGTACTCTCAATATTTCATAGAATTACTATGAGCCAGAATTTACTCCAAAAAAAGTTGACTCTAATAAATAATTTTAAAAGGAAAGATATCACTTTGACAACAAGGGGTAGCTGACGCAAGGCATGGTCTTTTCAAGCACTTCATGTGTGTAAAAACTGGACATTGAAAAAAGAAGGCAGAAGAAGAATGGATGCATTTAAATTTTCATGTAGGCTAAGAATATCAAATATACCATATACATATTATTGCAAATGCATTTTCAACAACAAAGCTGGTGACTATGCCCATGGACAATGACAGATATAATACAAAAACAAAGAAGCCCACATGGAAGAGACACACCAGCCTGTGCGACCATGAGGTGTCAAAGGGATCTGGTATCAGGCATCAAAGAACTAAAAATTGCATCATTATAAATGAGGGAGAGTGCAGATTGGGGATCCAAAGCCGATCAATAAGTGAAGCGAGATCCTTAGAGAGGGGTTGCAGCTAGGAGATGAGCCAGTTAAGATACAGTGTAGCAACAATGAAATAGGCAACTTTCCTCTAGTTCTCAAATGCCTCTTCCACCCACTATCATGATCCCAATTCTACTGGAAAAATCCAGCTATACCAGGGGATGTACACTGGAGTTGGAAACATGGGGAATTTAAGATAGATGATCCCTCAGGACTAGTGGTGGGAGTGGGTAGATAATGGGTGGGTGGAGGGATGGTGGAATAGAAAGGAGGAACCAATTTCAGGGATCTACATATAACCTCCTCTTTGGGGGTATGGACAGTGGGGAAGTGGGTGACGGGACACATTGACCAGTGTATCATATGAAAAATTAATAACAATTTGTAAATTTTTAAGGGTTCGTGGGGGGAGGGGGAAGAGAAGGGAAATATGGGGAGCTGGTACTGGGGCCCTAGGTGGAGGATGCTTTGAGAGTGATGATGGCAGCAAGTGTGCAAATGTGGCCTGCATATAATTGATGTATGTATGGATAGTGATGGGAGTTGTATGAGCCCCCGATAAGATAATTTATTAAAAAAAAATGAAAGAATCTAATGAACTACATCTAAATGAAGAGACAATGGGAAGTTCAATATCATCAACCAAAATAAGACCAGGGGCTGACTTTGAAACAATTGATTGCTGGTAGCTCAAGTTGAAACTGATGAAAAATGTAAAAGTCCACAAAAGATAAAATGCTATCTAGATCATATTGCATGAGGATTTAGAGATCCTCTCAAGAGTCTATTTGATGAATTGAACACTAATGAACAGAGACCAGACAGGTTGAGGAAGGAATGACACCAGGAACATCCTGCACAAAGAAAGCAAAAGGTAATTTAAAAGAAAGGAAAAACAATTAAGCAGGAAATAATTTAAGGACGGAAGAGATTTCGAAACTTGCTTTTCAACAAGGTATAGTGTTTATGAGTGAAGCTGTGCCCACATGATTGGCAGTCTGAAACCACCAACAGCTCCTTGTGGGAAAGACTGGACTTTCTACTGCCACAGATAACTATAGGTCACTCTGAGTCAGTGACAAGATGGCAGTAAGTTTGGGCCTTTTGCACAAAGAGAAGGACTAGGGTGGTTGATGGAATGCAATAGTTGAACAACAATCCCCAAAGGAAAGAACACACATGTTATTCCTCAGGCTGAAAGAAGTGAAGAAAAAAATTCAAGTCAACTATGAGATACCACCGAACACCCTGAAAGAGAGCTCAATTCAAACAATCAGAAAGCAGCAAGGGTTGGAGATGAGTACTCTCATCCACTGCTGCAGGACCTGGAGGTGTGCACAGTCACTATGGAAAGTGATTTGGTGATGTCTAAAACAGATGGAAATTGAGCAACGAACTGACGCAGCAAGCTCCCTACTGGGTATATACCCAGAAGAGGCAAGAAACAAACCCTGGCTAAACATTTCTTCTCCAATGTTTATCGTGGCATAGTTTACAATTGCAGGGAGTTGGAAGCAACCTAAATTTCTGTCAACAGACTAATGAATCAATAAATTGTGATACATACATACAATGGGGTACTACACTTGGCTAAAAAGCAGTTATGAATACATGAAGAATATTGGCATATGAAAAAAACTGAAGGAAATTATGCTATGCAAAGTAAACCAAGCATAAAAGGACAAGTACAATACGAGTCCGCTGAGGTAAGCTTAAAAAAATGCAAAGGGGGCATAGGGAAAAAGCTACTAAATAAAAACATCCCTGGAGTGAGGTCCAGATAATATGGCAGGGGCCAGATCAAATTCAGGGGATACATAGTGTAACCAACTAAAAGGGAGGGGAAAAGGATAGAAATGAGTAGTGGAAGAACAGGGCAATCACTCCCCCCCAGGGAGGGTGTTATTTCTATCTCAACAAGGAAAGAGGAATCAGACTTCAGCCCACTGTTCTGGGACATGAATGCAATATGACAACGTGGAGTGGGGAACCAGTGGAAGAGTCTGAGGGCCTGGCCCCAACCGACTCCGTGGATAGTCACCTTTCTTCACAGAAGAGGTTACTTCAGAGGACAGCACTGAAGCTGCAGCTCCAGAAGAGGAACTTGTCTGATGAGAGAACTTGGGACTAAATGAAGGGGAGGAGAGAGTGGAGCTCATCCTGGCCCACCAAGCCTTGAGGACAACCTCCCAACTCAGAACAGTCAACTCACAGAGAGGACCTGGTGGCCAGCTCCACTATGAGACACGGCATCCCTTGCTCACCCATGGTCCTATGGAGAACAACACTGGAGACACAATGTTATCCTGGTCTGACTCCACCACACGTAGGCAAAACATGAAGGGTGTGAGGCAAAACAGCGGGGAATGTGGGAAGGGGCAGGGAGTACAGCATGAAGGTGTTGCTGGAGTGCCAATGATAGACTTTGGGACCAGGGGGTGGTACCCCATTGGAATCGACTGGAAAACTCTCCTAGAGGTCAACAAACAGACCTTGAATTATTTACAGGTTTTTCCTTTTTTAAAATTATTAATTAATTGCTATTCTTTTTCTTTTTTTGACACTGTTTTTTTAAGTTTTTGTCATCTTCTTTTGTTGCTTTGCCCTGCTATGTCTTGTTTTTGTATGTGTGTGTATATTATTTTCTCTGCAGGTCTATCTAGATAAGATAGGCTGAAAGAATAGTCTGGAGGAGAAAACAATGGAATTGATGGTTCTGGAGGGACATGGAGGAGGTACAGATGGGAGAAAGAAGGTGGTGTCAACAAGTCTTGGGACAAGGGAACAACAAGTGATCCAAAATCAGTGGCAAGGAGGGTATGAGAGACCTGGTATAGATTGACCAAGGGCAATGTAACTGAGAGAAATTACTGAAATACAAATCAAGGCTGAGCATGATAGTGGGGCAAAAGGAAGGCAAAAGGAAATAGAGGAAAGAACTAGGATACAAAGGGAATTTATAGATGCTAAAAGACAGCATGCACATATTTAAATATATGTATATATGATGATGGGGAAATAGATCTGCGTTCATATATTTATAGGTTTAGTATTAAGTTAGCAGACAGACCTTGGGTCTCAACTCAAGTACTTTCTCAATGAAAGGGCACTTTGTTCTATCAAATTGGCAATCCATGATGCACAACTCTCCAACATTATCACTTAAGACAAATGTATTCATAAGCAAATATAAAGAAAGTTGATGGTGCCTGATAGGGTATGGTGTCTAGGGTGTTAAAGGCTTGAAGGCAAACAAGCTCTAAGGAGCAAAGCCCACATGGAAGAAGCACACAAGTCTGTGTGACCATGAAGTGTCAAAGGATTCGAATATCAAGCATCAGTGAATAAAAATCATATCATTGTAAAGGAGTGGCAGTGCAGATTTGGGACCCAAAGCCCATCTGTAGGAAACTGGACATCCCCTTACAGAAGGGTTGTGGGGGAGGAGATGAGCCAGTCAGAGTACAATGTAGCAATGATGAAATATACAACTTTCCTCTAATTCTTAAATGCTTCCTAACCCTCATCCCCAATATCATGATCCCAATTCTAGTTTATAAATCTGGCTAGGCCAGAGGATGCACCTGGTACAGATAGGAATTTGAAACACAAGGAATATAGGGCAGATAATCCCTTCAGAACCAGTAGTGAAAGTGGTGATATTGGAGGGTGGAGGCAAAGTGGGGTAGAAAGGCAGAATTCATTATAAGGATCCACATATAACCTCCTCCCGGGGAGACTGACAACAGGAAAGTGGGTGAAGGGAGACATCGGCCAGTGTAAGATATGGCAAAACAATAATAGTGCTTAAATTATCAAGGGTTTATGAGGGAAGGGGGAGCAGGGAGGGATGGGAAGAATGAGGAGCTGATATCAAGGGCTCAAGCAGAAAGCAGATGTTTTGAGAATGATGAGGGCAACAAATGTTGAAATGTGCTTTACATACAATGGATGGATACATGGATTGTGATAAGAATTGTATGAGCCCCAGTAAAATGATTTAAAAAACTTTGTCTGAAGTTGTAATTCTGAGTGATTCTATAACAAAAAAAGTGAATGGCATAGGAAGCATCAAAAGATGTAGAGAATACAAATGACTCAGTAACAAACAAAATGGGTCAGTGTCCATTCATTTCAAGAGGTAGACTATTATCAATAGCTGATGATGAAGAAGGAAGAATTTTAAGATGCACTTAAGGTATTTGTAACAAACAACCTTAAGGTATTGGTTAAAAAAACAATCAAAGAAAAAATAAGACTCCAGAAATTTACAGAATACCATTGAATTGTTTTGATGAATAAATGTAGAATTGGAGTTATTCACCATATGTATCAAGAGATTTGTAAGGCAACTTCCTGATCAACTAGTGGAAGTGGTCTCATTTGTGCCCATTCCAAATAAAGTTGACCCAAAACTATGTGGAAAATTATCAAACTATATAATTGACACTACATGCAAGTACAATTTTCTGAATACAATTTTAAAAGGTTGTAGAAGTACATTGACAGGATCACGACAGTTTTAGACCAAATTTAGAGGAAGAAGTGGAATAAGGATAATTATTCCCAATATCACAAGAATCTGAACTAAAACAGAAACTAACAAAGAGGGTTTCTTCTCTTTTGTTGGCAATGCAAAGGCATTCAACAAAGCAGATAACTATTGATTATGGATTTCAGTGCACCATAAAAAACACAAAACTCTTTACAATTGAACCAATAGCTAGCATCAGGATAAATTGAGAAAGGATTGAGCTTGTCAAGGACTTAATTTACTGGATCTATAATCAAAGCTCAAGAAAGCAGCATTCAAGAAATCAAAGAATACATTCTAATAAATGAATCTGCTGTACAAGACATCGTTGAAGCACTAGGGATTAAAAATGTCACTTTGAGGACTAAAGTTTCCAGTTACCTACATAGTTCACTTGCGTCCTCTATATTGTTCTTCAGCAGGTTGGTCCTGCTTTCCTTTCTGTTCCCACAGATTGTCCAGAATCTGTAGATTTTCTTCCATAGTCCAGACACTCACCACATTAAACAGACTCTTTGGTATTGGTGAATATCTGCTTTGAGTCATATCTCTTTCCCAATGGATCTCCTCACTGTGTGGTTCCATTGAGAGACAGGACAGTTGTTGGGTGCTATTGATTGAGCTCTGGCTCATAGCAATCCTGTGTGCAACAGAACTGATTCCTTTGGAGTGGATAGTTGACTCCTTTGTCATCTATTCTTCATCTGGGAACGCTGCTGAAATCTGCTCACTTTAAGTGACCGAGTTGACATTTAAAGTACCAGATATCTTCCAACATCACAGTGCACGAAACCGGTAGAGAATTGGTGGGGAGCCAGGGATAGTCTTGCCTCATTTGGTCTCTTGTTTCCAGCTAAGGGGATTTCATAGTTTGCAGTGCTTTGAACTGTTGGGTGTGGGGCTTCCATGAGCTGGAACGGAATCAATGACACCTCACAACAACATCAGATGTGTCAATGGAGGAGCATTTTCTTTCATGACATTTATCTTCGAGTTTAAATAACTGTCAGAGCATTGTTATTTACAGTCCTCTAGCGTAATAGGCACCTCTCTGTGAAACTCTGGTCAAGTTCAACCCGATATTCTATTTTGGGATGAGGGAATGTATAAAGAACATTTTTAAAATGAGAAAAGGAAATTAAAGCAATTGTGAAAGCAGAGCAATTCTATCACTCTCATTTGACTATTTACTTCTCTTGTTCCTCCATTTATTCATCTTTACCTCTCAAAACTATTTTTCTTGAGCACAATCACGGGGAAAGCAAGCATCGTTCTGTGTTTGCTTTTGTTTGCTGTTTAAAATATCCCACGGTAGTTGGCATTGTACAGCATAAATAAGAGGTACTTAAGAAAAAGCTATCTTCTGTGAGTTGTGTAGAATATAAGTGCAAAGAAATGTAAATGTGAAAATGTTTTATCATAAGCATCATTCAAATAAAAAATAAAACCGCCTTATTCACACTACAAATTTAGTTATGTTACATATTTGCAGTGTAATTATTTTGAATGCAGCAATCTTAATAATTGTTGGGGAGGGGGGCTTACAGATATTTTCCACTTCTATGCTATGTTTTCATCTGATGTTCTCACTTGTGAATAAAAAGGCTACAGAAAATACAATTGTAGGGAATCAGTGGCACCAGTTATTAAGAGTAATACATTCTTACTGCTTATTTCAGTCACATATCTGCTAGTGGATGCATTTTTGTTTCACAGAACATACTCATATAAAGCACAATTCATTTATTTGAGAACACTTTAGTTTTCCAATTCTTACAAGGCCTGTAAAATTAAAATACTATGCCGAAACCCAGAGCAGACTGCAACTATGCACCAGAGAGAGGGCTATCAAAAACCTTGCATTGAACAATCAACAACAGTGGAAAAATAGTGGAAATACTATATGACACTCAAAGTTTCATGACATTCAAAGTTTACTAAGCACATGTCTTAGCTCCCAGTGTGATGGTGACAGAGTCTTACCAGTGGGTGGCTGTAAAGAAGATAAATTCCTTTTCCTAACAGTTCAGGAAGTTGGACTTAGGGCCTTTGTTTCTAAAGGCCTGAGCAGAAGATCTTTGTCTCTTTTGGCTTCTATTGCCTCTGTGTTTGGTAACCTTCCCTGGACATCTCATCTACTCCTGTGCATGCCACCTTGTCTGTGCTGCTCAGTGTATCCCAGAAGGGATTTGATTTAGAAAGCATGTTACATAGATATAGCCTCATGACATATCAGAGAAAAAAGTCTATTCTCAAGTAGGAATGCATGCATAGATATGAGAGTAAGATTCCCCCCACTCCACCCCACCGCAACCCCGCCCACAAAATGAGTACTCCATTACTGTTTGGAGTTGGGAAACAATTCAATCCATGGATCTATTTCATGTCTACAGAAACCTACTTCCTCTAAGATCAGGGTTGCCCTAAATTTCAAGCTTTTAAATAAAATATTCTTTAAAAGCTTTTAACCATTTTAACGACATATGATTTAATATCATGCAGTGCAATAGTTTAAACATCTTAAAAAGAATTGTGCAATCATCACTATCATCAATCTTAGCACATTCTATTCTCTTTTGTACTAATTATTAAATCCCCATTTCTCCCCAACTTTCCCTGATATACCCCCAATGAGCCATTAATCCAGTAAGTGTATCTGTAACTTTACCTCTCCTGGATTTCATATCGTGTAAAACATATGAAAAACAAGCAAGCAAAACCAAACAAATACAAAAACCTCTAATAATAAAATAAAAGAAAATCTGAGTTGAAAATATAATAGAAAATAACAAAACCTAGAAAAATTTAAAATGAGTCAAAAGGGAAAACAAATGATAAGGTGCTAAATTTTAACCCAATTATGTTTGCATTAGTCCACTTTCCAATGTATTTTATCAGATAGCAAGGCTATTCAGCAACTTGAACAATGATTAACATGGATTCACTGGAGAGTTAATCTAAGTGGACATCTTTCGATGTTTCACAGAACATACTCATATAAAATACAATTCATTTATTTGTGAACACTTTAGTTTGCTAATTCTTAAAATGTAAGATGTAAAATGAAAATATTATGCAGAAATCCAGAGTAGACTGCACCATGCACCAGAGAGAGGACGATCAAAAATCTTTCATTGAACAATCAATAAAATAGTGGAAATGATTTATGATATTTTGTACTAATTATTAAATCCCCATTTCCTCCCAGAACATACACATTTTGTGCTCCCAATGTCATCCACATCCTTCAGCTGTGGGTACTCCAAATTTAAATTCTAGCACCACCCCCTCTTTTGGATTGGTTTTATTATTTGCAATCCTATGATCACACAGCTGGAGTGCTTTTCCCATGTGGAGTTAGCTGTGATCTCTCTTAGATGAATTCTTGTTTTAAGACCTGTTGTTAAGACCCTAGAAACTCTTCTTTCTGACAGCCAGGTACCATATAATTACTTCATCACACTTGTTCTAGCACCCATATGTTTAGTGAGCTCTTCATGTGGACAAGTATCAAGTTCTTACTCTGAGTCCTGATTTTGTGCATGTGTCCACTTTGTGGAAACATATTGAGCTGCATTCACGTTATTTCTGCGCAGATTATGATCAGTCATCTAAATGGCTTTCTTTCTGGTTTCCCAGTAGGGCTTTGATTTGGGTAATCATAGTGTATTTGGCAAGGACAGAAAATATTAATGTGGCTGGCTTTGGATTACCACTTTCTTAGTAAATTGTACTACTACCAAAAGACTGGATTTTCATTTTATTTATGGGAAACAAACAGATTATGGAGATTCATGAAGTGGCTCATTTGGGAAATGTGTTAGATGGATACAAGCAGCTTTGTGATGCCCAGAAATATCTTTATATTTTCAGTAGGACTGAAGAGAAGGAATGAATCCACAAGTGGTCATTTGTAGTGTTTAATGGAAATCACATTTCATGCTCCTGAAATACTGTTAAATTCACCATGTCATAGTTTCCCCCATCTCTTCATGGAAAAAGGATATGCTCATAATTTTATAACTGAATGCTATAAATATGATAGCTGCTGTGTGAAAATTAAAGCAAAATATATCTTTGATAATTAATTACTTCCTCACTACTGTAAATCCATTAGATTAGTAGTATTACTACTTTTTACAGAACAGCCTACAGAATAGGCCACACAGCTCTTTGGATTGATAGATGAAAGAAGAAAAACCCTTCCACTTTTTTCTCCCTCCTTGTCAAAATCAACAGTAAAGCAAAACACACCAAAAATTTTAAAAGGAGAGATCAAAGCAGACATAACAGTAAAATGATGGTGCTTTTATTTATTTATGATTTGACACATACAGAAACAAAATTATCCCAGGCAGACAAGTAAAAACAGTCCATCCTTTGAAATACCATTCAGTCTTAAAAAGAAATGCTAAATGCAACAATTTAATTATTTTTAAGTTGCAGGTAGTTTCTATATCACTGTTGAAAAATATTGCCTTCTCATTAAAACATTTTATATTGAAGCTTTATTATGTATCATTGTAAACATTTCATTTTTAAATGAACCATCCTCTCAATCCCCTGGTTTAAAAATGAAATAGTTGACCTTAAAGAAAAGATTCAGAGTGTTGATGCAAAATATGATATTGCTATGACACTTAGAGCTATCCTTTCCTGAATGTTAAAAAAGACCTAGATTTCTTGGGCAGATTTTGACTCCCTCTGAATTTTACTTCTTTAAATTATGTTGACCAGTCTCCTACTTGGTTGTTGCAGGGATTGGGGCATTAAATAAAAAACTTAAAATTCCACTGGTAAAATCTGTTTGCAAAGTTTGAGAATAATGCTTATTCAGAAAGAGTCATCAATATAGGTTTATCAGAAAGTCTCATTATTTTTTGCCTAAGTATATGAAATAAATTGTAGAATAAATTGTCCATATAATTGTATGCATGTTGGTGATTGTGATGGGAGGAAATTATGATGAAAAACATTCTGAGAGTAAGAACTCCAACAGTGGGCTCTATTGCAGTCTTGAGGTGGGCACTATAATTTTTTTCCCAACTCTCCTCTGTGTGAACCTATTTAGATCAGAGATTCCCTGCACCTCAGGCTGTGTATATGTGAAATTAGAAACAGAGAACAAGTTATCTATAAGGTGCCTTGCAGTCTTAGAAGTCTAAGATGTGATTTTGGTACAAGTGGTCCACATCTTCCCAAAGGGTTCTATTCCAATGACTCTGTCCTGCATGACCATCTGTGGGTGAACATTTGAGCAGAATAACATCACCAAATGAAGTGTTGTAGCATATCATTGTTGTGCAAGGGGAAGAAAGGACTCATCTTAACTTTCATTTAAGAACTATCTGTATTTAGTTATTGTTAAAAATATGAATTTAAGTAGACTATATCAATGAACACTTGGAGTGGTTCAGGACTAGTCCCTTGAGAGTAAAGGAAATGCTACATGCTTTCTCTCTTTCTGTTGGCATGCTGCTTTAAAGGGCAGATTTAGTGGCATGGGGAGGACAGAACCTATCGTGCTCACCAGTTCACACTCATGGTCTTTGTTATTATTGTTAGGTGCTCTTGAGTTGATTCTGACTCAACAGTGACTCTGTGTATAGCTGAATCAAACACTGTCCAATCCTGCATCCTCCTCCCAATGGTTCTCATGTTTGAGACCATTGTTGCAAACACTGTGTTAATCTACCTCATCAAGTGTCTTGTAGCCCCTCTACTTTTCCAACTTGATGTCCTTCTGTGAGGACAGGCCTCTCCTTATAACCTGTCTGACAAATATGAGATAAAGTCTCACCATCCTTGCATCTATGGAACTTTCTGGCTATATCTCTTTGAAGAGAGACCTCTTTGTTCCTTTGGCAGTCCAAAAAGGCACTTCTGATATTCTTCTCTAGCAACACAACTCAAGTGCATGGATTCTTCTTTGACCTTCCTTATTTAATGTCCAACTTTTACATGCACACAAGACTATTGAAGAGACCATGGTTTGTGTCAGAGAAACTTGTTCTCAAAGTTCCATCTTTGTTATTGGTATTTGTAATAATTCATTCACGGGAGAGGAGATGCAAAATGCCAATTTTCCCCATCCTTTTCCCATCTAATTCTCTTAGGTTTGTGGGTGGCAGGAAGTTCTGGTTCCAGACTCCATGAACCAGACTCCATAGGCCATGGAGTCAACTTTGACTCCTTTCAACCCGAATGTGACAGAGAAGCATTGATTCATAGGGTTTTTCTGGGCTTACTTCTTTATCATACGAACAAGAGTTTCTCCTGAAGGACAGGCTGGGTGGGCTCAAGCGATGGACATTTAGCTTAGTAGTGGAGAGCTTAACTGTTGCAACACCTGACTTCCCTTGTTTGATGCATGGCATTAAGTTCCACTGAACTGGTTTCAGGTCTCAGCGATCCTACAGAACAAAATACTTCCCAGTCACGCACAATCCTTAAAATAGTTACTCTTTCGATCTATTATGGCAGCCACTATCTCAGTTCACCTATTTGATTTCCTTCTTTCTTGCTGATCCTCTACTTCATCCATCATGTCCTTCTCTAGGGCCTGATCCCTCTTGAAAACATGTCCAAAGTACACAAGACTGGGTATCTTTGTTCATCTACACTTTGAAGGAGCATTCTTTCTATATTTCTCTCAACTCAGATTTGGCAATATTCTTCGTCAACATCATATTTCAAAGACTTCATTCTTTTCTAATCAACTTTATTTATGGTCTGGCTTTCATATGCATATGAGATATGAGACAATTGACTATAGATTGGGCTAAGCACACCGTGGACTTTAAAGGAATATTTTCGCTTTTTAACACTTGAACACTTTAAACAACATTAGTGCCATGGGTTTGCCCAACACAATGCATCATTTGATTTCCTGGCTGCTGTTTCCATTATGGTTGATTGTAGACCCAAGTAAATGAAATCCTTGGCAACTTTCATCTTTTGTCTATGCATCTCATTTGATCCACAATATATTCAAATTGCCTTGCCTCATAGTTAATTGGATTAATAGATATAAAAAAATCTATGATCCTTATGTCCATTCCAAATTATAATCCTCCTACAGGAAAGGGTGGAGCTTCACTGTAGCGTTTTCAATGAAATTATGTTTATGAAAGCAGGCTAGCAAGTTTTTCTTTTTCTGATCAACTGGTGGGTTGAAGCTACCCATCTTTCAGTGAGTTGCTTCAATTGCCATGCCAACTAGGGCTTAGGTTTAAAATTCACTAAAGTCATCTTGCTTGGATCTACAATCGATGCTCCTGGAAGCAATGCTGATGTATATAAGCAATGTTTATATATATGTATATATATGTATATATATATGCATTGGGACCTGCTTGTCCCTTTGGTTTGTCCCTTTGGCAGTCCAAAGAGGGGCACTGCCAATATTCACATGCATGTGAAATTGGACTCTGACTAAGAGAGACTAAAGAAGAATTGATGTGTTTGCATTATGGTGCTGGAGAAGAATATTGAAAGTACCACGCATTGCTGAAAGAACGAATCAGTTTGTCTAAGAAGTATGATCAGAATGCTCCTTAGAAGCAAGGTGCAAAGGACTTGGTCTTAGAAACTTTGGGCACAGCGTCGAGTGACAAGTCAAGGAAGAAGGAGCATCATACTTGGTAAAGTGGAGAGGAAGCAATAAAGAGGCAGGTCGTCGAAGAGACTGACTGACACTGTGACTACAGTCATAGGCTCAGGCATAAGAACCATTGTAAAAATAACACAGCACCACGCAGTATTTCATTTATGTAGTGATCAGATTTTAGCATTGGTAAAGCAGGACCCCACTGATTGAGGGGTGGGGGTAGTAAAGGAGTTATGTTTCCTTCCTGTTCTCCAGCCATTTCCTAGCTTGTCATGCATTCTTTCCAAAAATCAGGACTTTTAAAAAATGCCACGGGATGGGGACCAATTATTTACAATTGGACTGTCCCACCAAAAGCAGGATGTCTGGTCACTTTCCACAATGGGTTGGAGCTGGCTCAATGTCACCCAGCAACTAAAATGATGTAGCTGAATGGGCAATCGGTATTTGGCTATGGGTTCTAGGATCCTGTTTTTGATTTAAGTTATGAGATTAAATCAAATTCAGGTTTAAAAATTTTCCAGTTACACACTCTAAAACAAGTTGCTGCTCATTTCATCCTAAGAATACAAGTATAGTTTATACTTCAGTGGGGATTAAAAGGCCTTCCCAACCCATAAATTTCTATGAGATAATGTATTTTTTATGCTAAGCAATGTAGATGGCTTCTGTCCCGAGACTGGCTTTGAATCAGGCATATTAATCAATTTGAGTTACAAGCGTATTTATGTAGCATTGTTTATAAAAGCTAAAATCCTCATCAAACAACTTTCATATCCAAATCTATGGAACTCATGACACAATTTATGGAATGTCCATAAGATAACATTATATGTCACCATTAAAAATGGTCATGAAGCTAAATTTTAATAAAATCAGAAAAATAAACAATTTAAAATGCAGGTTGTAAGATGAGTATGAACCACAGTTTCGTAAAAATACATTCACACTGAAGAATACACACAGCTGCATGTCTCTGCAAGGACATAGCATACAAACTATAACAAAAAATTGCTGTTCTTGTTAGCTTCCACTGAGTAAACTCTGTAAGATACAAATGTGTGACACAGCAGAACTTAACCATAGTGTTTCCTGGCCTGTAATCATTAAATAATCACTTTGGCAGGCCCAGTTTCATCAGAGCTATTGTCATTCTTGTGGTTTGGGACCATCATATTGGTTCAAACACCAATCTAATGCTGCACCATTCTCACAATTGTTCCTATGAATGGAACTAGCTACTGGAAGGGTTTAACCTTTGAAATCATGCTAATTTCCCATGGCAAATCACTAGTGGCACTCAGGGTCCTTACTGGCTATCTCTCTCTTTCTCTCTCTTTCCCTCTGGAGTCTGCTGACTCATAATGGCTCTATAGGACAGAGTAGAACTGTCCCTTACATTTCCCAGGCTGCAAATGTTTGCACCAGCAGTCTGATAGAGCTGTGGGTTTGTGGGTTTGAATCATTGACTTGGGATTTGCAGCCCAAAGCTTATCCCACAGCACCACCAAGTCTCCTTTGTAGTTGAATATATGTAAAGCAATGGTAGGCAATTTCTTCCTTTCATATTTGGTTATGGATTTTCCAAATTCTTCCCAGTACACAGATCTTATTAAATAGTAATATCTAGCTGGCTTGAGTTCCTTAATCTTGAAAAACTATAAATTGTGTTAAAATTTTATCCTAAATGTCCTTAGGAAACTCTGGTGGCTTTGGGGGTTAAGCTCTGAGCTGCTAATCACAAAGTCAGCTGTTCAGTGCCACCAGCTGCTCCACTGAAAATAATTCATCAAGGAAAGCCCACATATTTGTGTCATGATCAACTCAACTATAAACTCAAAGGCAATGGATTTCTTTCATTTATTGCAATACAGAACAGGAAGAAAGTGATCTTCTGGATCACTGAGATAAAAACTAAAACAAAACAAAAATATAAACCTAAGATCAAACGTGTTGGTTTTCTGAATTTGAAGTATGCTTGATGATATCTATGTATTGCATAAATATTTTCCCATATTTTCCTTTGTGGGCAATCATTTTAATGGAATGATCATTAATCCTCAAGTAATGTAGCACTACAGATAATTAAATAGCATTATAAGTCATGAGTATTGATATGAGTAAGTTATTCATCCAAGAGATTAAAGACAAAAATAGAATGAAACAATAGAACAAATCTGTTTCCATTTTCTAATTTTAGTGATGCAAAGCCAGAAAATCATGTGCGGGGATAAATTTTCAATCACTTTTGAGTCTAAACCTAACTCTACAATAGACTTGGAAAATAAATGATAACATGTGATATAATGTATTAAAATAAGTATGACAATAAATACATTAAGTAGATAGTTCATTTATTTTAACAATTTCACTTACGTAAATATAAAACTGTGACATAGCAGTAACTATTTTGCTCAAAATAATCTGACACAGTATTATCATAAAAAAAGAAATATTGTATTATTTGATGTTTAACATGATTTAAATAGCATTTTGCACTATCTATTTCCTTTGTTAGTCTATTAACATATTCAAAAATAACAGCTGGGAACAACAATTCTTTAGTCTCATCCAATTTTCAGAAAACCAATCTCACTTCCGTGGAGTTGGTTCCCACTCATAGTGAGTGCACAGGACAGGGTAGAATTATCCCAGTGGGTTTTCAAGATGCAACTCTTTTCAGGAGTAGAAAGTTTCATCTTTCTGCCATAGATCTGCGGCTGGATTTCAACCCCCGACCAGCCGAATATATAACCCACTACATCAGCAGGGCTCCTTTCTCATACAAGTGAATAGGATAACTTCATTTTCACTCCTTAAAAAATGCTGTAGAGTGTATTCGACAATTACTTTAAAGTACATCTCAAAACCTAGGAGCTTAAACAATCTCCATGGGAAATCTTGTAAGGTCCAAAGGATGTGGAGCAGGAATCTGGTTTGTAGACGTTCTGCTCTGGTGCCTGTCAGCTCCGGTAACCATCAGTTACACGACTGACCTTGGCTTCATTTGGCTCTGCCTTCCCCAGCTTCTGGTCTACCTTTGTGTTCCGGCTTTGTGGTTTGTCACTTCCTGCAGCTTTAAGAGTTAGGATTGCACACCATTTTGTCATCTGATTTACAGACTTTTACTGGACTGGATTTTCATGCTTCTTCAATAGTACAAATCATTCTGAACCTCTTTCAATATTGAGACCCATCTAAGTGTCACTATTTTTGTGTCTCCAGAGAACTCTGCCTAGCACTGATACCCAGCTCATTAATATAAAATAATTATCTACAACCAAGCTGAAATTACTTTAGTGTGGATGGTTCTCAAAGTTCCGCTTTAGATTGTGCCCGCTCCATGGTAATGTCCACCTGTGTCGTGTAATACTGTGCTTTTTTATGCAATTTTTTGGGTAACTGTATACCTCTTATCTTACCAATGATGAGTAATCTTATGCTGTTCTCATCATAAACCTTACCAGTGCTAGAGTTTAAACTTCATATCCCACCAAATCTTTGGGATAATCTTTTAAAAACAGGCAGTGTGGTCTAGTTACCAAATGCACGTTCTCAGCACTTAAGTGATTAAATGAAGATCATCGCCCGCTGCTCTGTGAATTCAATCAGTTGACTTTGACACCTCCGACGGATGCTATGCTAAATGTACTAACTGACTTATTCATCACAGTAGTATTCATTGTCCATAGTTTCTAAGGAGTTGATTCATATATGTAGTTGCTAAGGACTTGATTTATATATGTTATTCATGTTTTAAGGGTGTGACTGTTTGAAAGCAGAAATCTAAGTCGTACTACCGAGGTATGTCAAGTTGGTTTCAGACCTCCAACTGTTCCCTTAGTGGCCCATTGGTTAACGAATGGTGTCACCCAAACCAAATCCCCCTGTTCTGATGCACAGTGTTTCTGAGACTGTAAATCTTTACAGGAACAAGCATCTTCATATTCCTCTCACAGAATGGCAGGTGGATTTGAATCACTGACCTGGGGCTAGCAGTGCAAAGCCTAGCCCACAGCCCCACCAGGAGTTGTTAACTTGCTTATTAAGGGGTTGGAGAAAATATAAAGCCCAAATCTAGGTTGATTCGATTATGTCAAGCACGTAACTGGAGTGCTCATTTGAATTTAAATCCTGTGGAACAGGAGGATGTCATAGCATACACAAGCCACTCAGTGCAGAGCTGAGAAGGCAGAACTCACCAAAGAGCGTTTGTTTGTCTTTGTAGAGAGGAAGGAGCACATCTGAGGGGGACGTGGTGGCCCAGGAAGGAAACAAATGGTTCCATTCCAACACTGAAACAGCAGACCCACAGCCCACTTGTTGTTGGGGACCCTGGATCCGGGACATTTCTACTCAAAGCGACCCACGGTGACAGAATGGAATGACTTCATAGGATTGTCCTGACCATCCTTTTTAGGAAAGTTCTATTGACCAAAAGAGGGTCTGCAAGAGTTTAGTGACCAAGCTCCCCCTTGGTTGCTGCTGCTGCATTGGCTCCAATTCATAGAGACCCAATACACAGCAGAGCAAAGCAGCACACAATCCTGTGCCATCTTCACAGTCAGCACCAAGAAGTTCACTGTTGTGAGCTCGAGATGTTGCGAGAAACAAAGCAATACTGTCCCTGAGTATGCTCTCTTTCATAGTGACCCTATCTCTGGCTTCCAGGCCTGCGATTCTTTTAGGGAAGCAGAGACCCTTCGCAACCACAGAGAGAAGGTGGGTCTGAACCACCGACCCAAACACCTTGCAGATCAGCAATCCAAGTTCATCAGGCAGCGTCAATTGTCTATGAACCTTACCTCTGCACATTTTCAAGTTCTGTCAATTTAATAAGATCATGCATGTGCTCTATCAAAAATAAACTCCCATCCATAAATCAGTCTAAATATTATTTTCTTGCAATGAAATGATACTGCATACATTAAAACTAAAAAAAAAAAAAGCAAAATCCTGCTGACTTAACTCCACTATTAGAAACTCCATTTGCGAACTGTTTTGCAAGTTTTTCTTTCGACATCTTTTCTATGTGGTTTCAGACCTTTGATTAGTACTATAGGAGATGACTTGTTTTAAGTCACTTTACTTTCCAGTTCTGACTCTGACCTTTGGTTGCAAAGGGCACCTGTTCCATTAGACTCTGAAATATTGATAAGGAGCGCCATCGAGTTCATGGACCTCCAGGCACGACCAGGCCAGTGTTTGAAAGCTGCTGCTGCTTTCCATTCTGCAAATGTGCATGTCTTTGAAGGTCAAGAACGGCACCACAGGGATTTCTGATTGCATTATCCTGATTTCTTAGCTGTGAATCACTTCATTTCCAGGACTGCAGAAGCACAGACTCTAAAATAAATTCACTCAGGACCCCTTTATGATTTTACGGTCCACTTCTTTGCCTGTCTGGCAAAAGGGTTGATATTAGCTGAATTTGGAAAAGAGCTGTTGAATTCTGCCTTGAAAGAAGGGGGTGGGGTAGAGGTGGGCCGGTAAAGTGAACAGAAATGGAAGTAGGCTGCCGCTTCCACCTGCCTAGCCTCCATTGTTTTGCAATGACTCTCTTTCTAGAACACGATGCTATCCACCTTCTTAAGAAAGGTTAAATTTGAGATCCTATGCAATTGAATCCATCCATCAGTTAACTCACTGACTTATGGAGATAGAGCATTGTATCGTTGTTTTTACTTGAGGAAAAATTATTTCTCTGCTTTAAAAATTATATTTCAATGACAGAAATTTAACATGAAATTGTAAAACTACATGATATATATAGTACCTATGTAATATTATGGAAAATAATTGTCATATTTTCAGACCATAAGACACCCCCAGTTTTTAGAGCAGGAAAACAAGAAAGAAAATTCTGAACCAAATAGTACCAGTATACTAAGGTCGTTATTAAAATAAAGCAAACTATGATCATACTTAACAGGGTAAACTCAACAGTGGTGTTAAGAGCCATCATCACTTTCCTTAATAAATGAGGTAGGTTTGCACTGTGTCGATCATGTGACCTGATTGACATTGAGACTACAGGAGGCGGGGCTTTCCCTGAACAGACAGCATGCAAATAGTAGCAGACAGTAGGCTGGTGCATGGGATGATGAACAAATGTTCTGGGGTGTGGG
This sequence comes from Nesogale talazaci, assembly GCA_004026705.1. Classification (NCBI taxonomy): domain Eukaryota; kingdom Metazoa; phylum Chordata; class Mammalia; order Afrosoricida; family Tenrecidae; genus Nesogale; species Nesogale talazaci. The sequence continues at coordinate 69,169 of PVJH01002693.1, read as the reverse complement.
ATGAAGACAGAACTTTTCCACATTATTATACTCCAAAATATTAAGCAAGCAATTTACCAACATTTAGTGTGCTAGCCATGCTCACTGAAACTCCCAATTAAAATTGAGGTCTTCATCTGACTAAGACAGCTAATCTCCCTGATGCTCCCAGTTATCTGAGGGCTTTGCATGACTCAAGTTAGGAGAATGATCTGCTTCCCTGGAGGTCTATGGGTGGGATTTAAGAGCCAATGTCAATGACCCCTAACAAGACACACCTGTTCACCTACCCCCAGGAGTCTGAAGTCTTTCCTTATCACATCCCTCTCCTCTTAGTTATGAGGCATCCCTTAACCATTATCATCTTATAGCCCTTAAGACAGCCCGATGTGTCCTGACCAGTGACTAGAGAAATTATGTGTACCCTGTTAGGCTACTTAAACAGGGATAATTAATGTTCACTCTCGCTGCTGACCCTGCTCCTGGGTCGCTCCTGCCTGCCTCGCTGCTGCCCCTGAGCGCCGGATGCTCTGAGCTCCTCGCCCTCATCATGTAACTCCCTCTCCCTCTCCACATGCACCACCATATGGGCGGAGGTGAGCATGTTACCACCACCATATGGGCGGAGGTGAGCATGTTACCATGGTGTTATGTATGTCTGACTCTTATTGTTTGCTTTTCTCTCGCAGTCATGATATCTATATCATTATTATGATAATTAATACTTATCGCTGCACAGCTGCCTGTTGAACGCTTGCTGTAAGTGTATCAGAGGCCGGCCACCTCTGATACTGGGGTACCACACCTTCGGACCATAAGCTGCACCCTCACTTCCCCCCCCCCCCCACTTTTTGGAGAAAATAGTATGTCTTATCGTCCAACAAATAACAGTACTGAACTATAGCGTGGCTAAATATGAATAAAAGAGAAAATGAAGTAGACAATTTGCCTATGCTATAAATAATTCTTCATATTTTATTCACAAAACTGTTGTCTATTTAATTCACTCATTCTATGTTTACTGGCTCATGTAAGAGCTGAACTTTTTATATCACTGGCATTTTGCTTGTCTGTTTGACTGTACACAGGTCTATTATTTTCCACAATACTTTTCTAGAATTTTAATAAAGCCATACTCTCCTTTTACCTATTGTGATAAATTTTTAATTTTAATGTTATCTGCCATGGTCATGTGGTATGTTATGGAAAGAGTCTCTTCACAAAACAGACTGAAGTCTTAACCCATGTACCATAGAAAATAACTTTGTTTGGAAATAGGGTGTGAGTCTGAGTTTCTGTGAACTTGCTGCAGCCTGACTCTCAGTGGAACTGTCCTCTGTGATGTGACCTAACATAAAGGTCCAAAGAGGGTCTTCCTCTGTTCAGACATGACAATTGCGAGAACTGTGCAGGACCAGGCTGTGTTGTTTTGTTCTGTCGTACATAGGGTTGTTATGCATCAGAACTCATTAGAAGGTAACTAACATCATTAAATGCTAGTTGTTAAAATTCTGGCATTTTATTATTAATGAGAACTCATATGAATTTTCTGAAAGTGTGAGTAAATGGTGTGTTTCCTGAAAAATCTAAAATCCGTGCTTATAAAATCTAAAACCTAAAAAAAACTGGAGATAAATAGTAATAGCTGGTTTTTAGTAAAATGTTGATTATCACATCAAAATGTTTAATTGTCATGGCTTATTGTCATGGCTTAATGATTAATCTTTCATTTTGTATTTGGGAAAATAACATTTACTTGTATTCTACTCCCCCACATATATCTTCTCATTGCAATTGTGAGCTTTATTCATCATTATTATTAGCTCAATTTGAGTGAGATATAGAAATATTATTCCTTAAAAGCTCTAACCTTTTCTCTCCCTTGGTACGATTATAACTATTAACATTACAAACCTAACTGCACATTGTTGCGATGTTTCCTTTTCTGTCCAATACAATTTTACTCGTACCCACCCCCTGTGTATTATTATTGGTTAATTTGTGAGTGCCTTGATTATCTTGCTATATGTTATAGGACCAACCTTGTCTTTGGATCTATTCCAATTCAACGAGTGTCAGTAGCTCTGTTCTCCATAGGGTTTCCAGTGGATGCTCTTTTGAAAGTGACATCAAAGCCCTCCAGTGTAGATTTGAACTTTCAATGTAAGCCTCTAACTGAACATGCTAACCATTTTCACAGCCCAGGGATTTGGTGATTACATTTGCTGCTCTTGTTGTGTTTCATCGAACTAATTCTAATTCATGTCAGCACTATATGATGACAAAGTAGAAAGACCGCTGCAGGGTTTTCTTGATGGCCATCTTTGCAGAACCAGGTGGCCAGGTCTCTTCTCCTACGGAGTGCCTGGGTGGTAAATTAAAGCATTTGAGAACAGTTTTTTAACTGTCTTCAATGTTCAAGTGACCCAACCTGTGCACGAGGAGAGTTTGAAACACATGCTTTTCTATGTAAAGAAAAGCAAAATCTTCAAAACGGGGCTTATTGAGGTAACATCATGACAAATGTAGGAAAGATTGAAGTTTATTAAGGAAGTTCATCTTCCCTGGCTCTACAATCAATGCTCCTGGGAGCAGTCGTCAAGAGATCAAAGGATTCACTGCACTGGACAAATCTGCTGCATAAGACCTCTTTAAAGTGTTGAACAACATGGATGCTACTTTAAGGAATAAAGTGCGCCTGGCCCAAACCATGACATTTCCAGTTACCTCATATGCATGTGAAATTTGTACATTGAATTTAAAAGACCAAAGGAGCATAGATGCATTTCTATTGTGGTGCTGAAGAAGAATATTGAAAGTAGGATAGACTCCCCGCTCCTCAACAAAAAAACTACCTTGGAAGAAGTGTACTGAGGGTGCTCCTTAGAGGCATGGAGGTATGACTTTGTCTTCTACGCTTTGAACACATTTTCAGGAGAGACCTTGGAGACCAAACCTACGCTATGTTTGATAAAGTAGAGGGGCAGCCAAAAAAGGAGACCTTCTATAAAATGGATTGACCCAGGGAGAGCCACATAAGCACCATCGTCAGGACGGTGCGAGTCTAGACAATGTTTCCACTCTGTTGTACTTTGGGTCTCTATGAGTCAGAACAGACTTAATGGCACCAACCAATGCTCACCACCCCCCTGGTTAGCAATCAAGCACCCAATTATGACAACACCAGCATTTGTCCATCTTTGGAATATATCCATATTATTTTATGTGGTTCAAACTACTGGAGGAAAGAAGATAAACTATTTTGATTCTGTTTTGTATGCAAAATGATATGCTTTGTTTTGCTTTCTTTTATCTGTGCCTGCTGGCTAGTGTGGGATTTAAATTATCATGTGCATTTGTTGATATTTAGGCTGAAGAACTTTCTGTTTTTCATGTAAGTTGGGTCTGTTAGCAATAAATTCTCCATTTAATTTTTTTTTCCTTTCTGGAAATTCACCTTCACTTAAAAAAATCTTTGCTGGATATAGCACTTTTAGTTGAAAGTTTTAAATTTTATTTCTTCCTGGAACACTTGAATATGTGATCTCATTTCCTTCTGACTTCCTTCATTTCTATTGAATAGTTAGCTGTCATTTGTTTTGGAGTCTCTTTGTGAGCCATGAACTTGTTGTGCTTTTGCTGCTTCAAATTCATTCTCCATGTATGTCACTTAGCCATATTTTTAAACTATAAAGGTGACTGTGGAGCTATTAACATTTATTTTACTTGCATTTTATTGAACTTTCAAGATGCTTTTCAATAAATTTGGAATGTCTTCAGCTATTATTTCTACAATATTTTTTCTATTTCTTTTCTTCCTTGGTATGCCACAGATCACTGTGACTTTTTATTTCATCTCTCTTTTCTTTCTTACTTGTATATTGTTTATCAGTCTATCATACAATTTACTCATTCTTTCTTTTACCAATTCAAACATACTGTTGAGACCCTCGAGACAATGTTTGTGTTCAGTTATTCCTTTGATGCTTTTAATAAATTTTGTCTCTTTTTAATTATGTTCCTATTAATTGCAACATCTTCATAGGCTATTTTTAATCTAAAATCATGTTTTCCTTTAGCTTTGTGAATATGTTTAAGTGATTATTTTGAAGTCTTTTCCACCAGATAGCTCACCAAAGAAATTTATGTTCACTGTCCTGGTATATCTCATGTTTTTACTCCCTTTGTATACATTGAAATTTTCTGGTTAGACCGGGCATTTTAGATAATATTTTGTAGCAACTCTTGGTACTGTCTGTCTCCCTTAGGGCTTTAATTATTTATTTGTTTATTATTTTAGTTAAGTGTCATTCCACCTAAACCTCTCTCTCACTTCTCTTCCTCTCTTTATTTATATTATATATAATATACAATTTTATATGTGTATACATAATTTTATATGTACATGTATATACAATATACAATGTAGCTAGTGATTATGCATTGGACTGCTAATTGCATGGTCAGCAGTTTGAAATCACCATCTGCTCTGTAGGAAAAAGATGAGACTTTATAGCCTATACAGTGTTACAATTTTGGAAACTCATAGGGTCAATTCGACCTCTGTTCTATAATTTCTCTATGACTTGGAATTCATTGACTTGAGGCAGTCAATGAGATATTACTTTAACACATGATTGAAGTTGTCTTATTCAAGACTGCCAATTATTCATGCATGCATTGATCAAAAGCCTATTTCTTTGAGAAAGAGGTGGGGGGATCTGCCAAATATGATGACCTGTTTGGAAACATAGACTTTTCTTGCAAAGGCAAATTCTGTTGGGGACATTGTGGAATTAATTGATAAAAAGGATTTCACTTGTGTTTATGGTAAAAATGTTCCCAAAATATCATATCAAAGGAGGAGAAGACAAGTATGAGAAGATAGAAATAACAACTGCTTTCCTCAAGGCACAGAGATTGGGATGGGATGGCTTCTGAATGGGATCCTCTCACTTGTGTAGCAGTTGTCTGGATAAGCTTGTATGTGTATTTTAAATCTTGAATATTAGACAAAGAATTATGATTGCCCATAGATTCAGACATTGTGATATCCCATTAAAGTGTGAAAGATTCTGAATGTATGACTTCTCACTCTTTTCTCCTCCCTTCTTTTTTTAAAAAATATTCCATCAAACATACAGAACAGCTAGGCCACAACATGTAGAAAATCTTAGTAATTTGAGAAATGACATTCAATCCTAGAAAGTTAAGCCCTAACTTGAATGACAATCTGAAAGTTGACATTAGTAAAATAGCAAATAATAAGAAAGTGATAAGTCTAGCTGTACACTGCTTCTGAGTTTCCTCATTTTTCTAGGAATTTTGTAAAAACTCTTTCATGTTTTAAGAGTTAAACACTTTTGAAGGAGACACAGAGCAGCATTCTTTCTCTAAAAGAGATTCATATTGCATATATGTCTAAAAGATTTAAATGTCCTCCTGTTTTGCTTTACTTAACTGAGATTGATACTCAAAAATTAACTTTTATGCATGCAGGTAATTCTGACCCTTAGCAACCTTAGAAATATATAGAGTTGCTGAAGTTTTGTAAATTTTTTGGGTGGAGACAGCTTCATCTTTCTTCTGTGGAGCAGCTGGTGGGATTGAATCACTGATGCTGAAGTTCAGTGATAACCTAACAGTACCAGCAGAGCTCCTTCCTAGATGGATAAGTACTTATTAAATCTACATGAGAACATTATATTATTCACATAAAGGAAAACATGAGCTGCTTATGATTTGAATGATGAGTACATTTTTACTACTGATGACTTGCTTACACCATGAAGCTTTAATGTCGATGGCCAGTTCCTACATGGATGACAATGGATTAGGCTAAAAATCAATAGTTATGAAATGTATTAATGAAAACGCTTGAAATAGTTTAATATGTGGCAAATCGATGAGAAAAAAAATAAGAATTCAACTTCATATATTGGTTGAAGTCAAGATAAATGTCTACATAATATCTGAAGAGGACTTTATAGATTGGTATCGGACATATGGACTCTTATTGGACTTATGGACTTGATCTGGATTGGGCTGGGATGTTTTCTCAATAGTCACTAGCTCTTATATATAAACCTCTTTTTTATACACATTTGAATTGTTATGAATTTGTTTCTCAAGTCTACCTGTGCTAACACATTATGGTACCTTGGGAGTGGGGTATTAGAGAAGCAAGTCATAAAGATGAAGAGTGCATGTTTGACCTTTGCCTCATGGTAGTGTTTCTTCTTTGGCTAACCAGAGGTCAGATATGCCCAAGCTGTTTCCTGGAAAGAATATGGGCTATTTTGTTTTATTGTTAAGTATGGATTATTTTGTTTGATTGTTGTTTTGAGTTATTCCCATTAGAAATGGTGGACATGAATGTGATTTTATATATATATATATACATACATGTGTATGTATGTATGTATGTATATATATATATATATAGCTCAGGGGACAAAATCATGATTTGAATTTTTCAGATATGCTACTAAGTTTGACTGAGGTCAAAATGACTGACAGAAAGCCTGACTCTGAGGCAATGCTGTCAAAGGCCTAATCAAATATTTTATACCAATAGAATAGTTTAGATAAGAATTATGATAAACTAAATAAGAATTGAACTTGGGGCTGAGCCCGGGTGGCACAGTGGTTGAGTGCGGGACTGCCGTCCACTGGCTTGGCGGTTCAAATCCAGAAGCTCTAAAGAAGCAAAGCGGGTCTCCCACTCCCACTAAAGGGCAGTGATGCCCCCCAAAAAAGAATTGAACTTGACCGTTTTAAGAATTGAGATTAGTATCTGACTGTTTTAAGAATTAAATATCTGATTCTACTTTGTTATACTGATTTCTTCTGCCTATTATTGCTGATATAAGGATTTATAGAAATTATTATGGGAAGTATTAAAACAGAGAGCTTGTAAATCCACTTGCCTGAAGCCATTAAAATTTGATCTTTAAATGGGTTGAAGAGAAACCTGCAAAGAAGACCCTGAAAAGATAAGCCCAACCCAGTGCTTTGGAGTACTCAGAATATTTGCATTCCAAAAGCCTTGCCTTGGGGGCTGTTGACAGGTTGAAATTAAAAAAGGAAACTTATGGATATTTGAATTTTGAATGAGTCGTTTTTGTCAGAAGTTAGAAAAAAATATGGAACCATGAAGAAAACTCTTCTCAAGACTGAACATTAAAGGAAGCCTATGGTCAAGCTGAAATGCCTGTTAGCTGGATGCTCTTGTTGAGTAGATGTGGGAAAAAAGCAGCAACAGGAGACTGGTTGTGCTGACCACTGACACCCATGGTCCGGGTTTACAAGGAACTAGAGGAGAAGATAATAGTGGGCTGACTGGACTGAAGTTCATGATCAAGCTCAAAGGGCCTGGGCTTGATGAAAGTTTGTGACAGTGTCCATGGTATAAAGGCAAGGAGACTAATGGGCACCCTGGTGAGGGTAAGTGAGGCAGCTCACATTGAGTTGACCAGAACCAGACTAGATGAAGAGAAGGTTTTTTAGCCTGTGAACTGGTGCATATTGCTGCAAACTTTATGAATGCTCTGTTCTGATTTAGCTTTGCCTATGGATGTGGGTATCACGAGGTTTAAAGTGGAATGAAGATACTTCACATCAAAGAATATGATTGCCTCCTCTGAACTTTGGGCTGATGTGAGTGGGAGTAGAGAAACTGGATATCCCAAATGGGGAGGATAAAAACCTGAAGTGGCTGGCTTACAAACTTTCATATGTGGGGGAATATATTTATAGGATTATAGGATTAAGGTGTAGGTGTTACTTAACTACAACTGTTAGGCATAGAATTTTTTCGTGTTTTATTATAGAAAGCTATGTTTAAATGAGGTAAACACATTTTTGAATTGCATGCATTTTAGTTTTATTCTGTTAGGAACAGATATGATTTTAGTATTGCTTATTTGAAAATTACATATGATTAAAGAGTTAAGCGAAAGTGTCAAATTGACAAAGTGTGGTTTACTGTTGTTACATAGTCTGATGTCAATTTGAGGATTGAAAGTGAAAGGATGGAGTCTAGTCTGTCAATCAGAATATAGTCCATGAGGCCTCTGCATGAGCATGATCTTCTCCTGAAGATTCTGGGAACTCCTGCTTTCCTCCTTGGAGATGGGAGCATTCTCTTTCTCTCTTTCTCTGCTCACTTCCTGCAAGACATCCCTGTGGAGAAGATAGGTGGAGAGAGTCTGATGGAGTCAAACCTCTGGAATTGATAAAGCCATGTGGAGGCTACTGAGATGCTTACAACACCACTGGATCCACAAGACTTTCCATTCACTGGCCTGTGACCTTCCTGAATTTGAGGTCATTGCATGTATTTTTTGAGTCAGAAAAGGACTTTATAGATTAGTTTTGGCCATACAAGCTACTATTGAACTTATGGATTTGATCTGGACTGGACTGGGATGTTTTCTTAATGTTCAATTGCTCTTATATATAAACCTCTTTCTTATACACAAATGAGTCTCTGTGATTTTGTTTCTCTAATATACCCAGAATAACACAATATACAAGGTAAAATTCCACTGGTCCAGCGGAACCTGTCTTAACAAATGCACCACTGTAATTGAGTTGACTCTGACTCATAGGATTTTTTTTTGCTTAGACCATATATGGAGTTTCCCAGGTTGCAACTTTTTATACTAGCGGACGGCCATATTTTTATCCCATGCACTGCTGATGACTCTAAACTGTGAATCTTGAGGTCAGCAGCTCAATGCCTAATGCACAGCACTAGCAGGTATCTTATCACAGTGGACACTAACAGTGCCAGCCATCTGAAAATCTCTTTATAAACATGTATTATGTGAATCTGGAATATCAAACCAAAATACAATTTTCTGTATTGCAAGCATACTCTGCAATCTTGGATTGTTTTTAAGTGGAGTTGATTAAAAACGGACTTTAATGACATAAAATTTCTAAAGGAGATCTAATTGCATAGAGGTTACGTCTCTGAGCTAAAATCAATCAACAGAAAATTGTGGCTTATTGTTCTTTTGTATGTAAAAAACATTAGGAGCCTGGATGGATATTGCTTAATCAATCAGCTGTTGACTAAAAGGTCGGTGGCAGTAGATTCCCCCAATCACTCCATAGAACAACGCTATGGCATTTTGTTTCCTTACAAATTATCTTCCAGTAAAGCCTGTAGGATCGATCTACTCAGCCTTATTAAAAAGAAATAACTAAACAGCAAACTTACCACTGAGTAGATTTTGACCCATAGTGACCCTCTAGGGCAAAGTAAAATCTCCCTTTGGATATCCAAAGCTGGGAAATATTTGAGGGAGAAGAAAGCCTCATCTTTCTCCCAGGAGAGGCTGATGGTTTCAATCGACTGACATTCCAACTCCTTATTCACTGCTGTGTGAGGGATCCTTACACAACCTTATGGAGTCACGGCCAGTTAGAATCAACCGTGTTGTGCTCCTTGTTTGATGCCATTGAGTTGATTCCAAATCATAAAAAGGAAACACAGTCTGGGCTTGTGCCACCCTCACACTCGTTCCAATGTTTGAGCTCCTCATTGCATCCACGGTGTCAATCCATCTCTTTGAGGGCCTTCCCCTTTTGGATTTCCCCTCTACTTTACCAAAAAAGATCTCCTTCTATATGGACCCGTCTCTTCTGCAGCCCATGTTGCTTTGAATAGTCTTCTCCACCAACACAATTCAAATGCCTCCGTTCTTTTTTTCTACTTCCCTGGTTTGATTTCTAAATTTCACATGCATATGGGGTGGTTGCAAATGCAATGGTTGAGTAAAGAGCACTTGATTCCTCAAGGTAATATCCTTACTCTTTGACATTTAGAAAAGGTTCCATGCATCAGATCTTGGTGGTCTTTACATTGACTTGCATTCCATATTGGAGTCTTCAATCCTTGACACTAATGAGCAAGTACTTCAAATTCTCCTTCCTTTCAGGAAGCAGGGTTGTATCATCTGTCTAGAGTATGTTGCTCATGAAATTTCTCTAATCCCAATGCCCGGCTTCTGAGATCATTTGCTCATCAAACAGATTGAAGAGCCGTGCAGAAAAGAGACCATCCTAATGGACATCTTAAACCATGCACTATTCCTCTTTCTTCTGGAATACTGTGCAGGTATTAAGTATTGTACTACATAGTTTGAAATCTTGTGAGTTATTGTCAGGTTCACTTTATAAAATAAATATCATGAAAAAGGTCTCTTATCTGTTAATTCCCTCCTTCCATTTACATTTTGACACCCACTCCTATTTCAAAATAGCTTAACAAAATAAGAGACAAAAATGGAGACAACTATTTATCAATATCACAACTTTAATGTATATGTGCTTCAATTATATTTTGGATTTCTAGAATTACATTAATCATTCAATAAATTATATTCATAGAACAGATAATCAATTGCTCATATGTAGTTCAGATTGGAGCTGAAGAAAATGTCCCCGACAGTCAACATATAATATTGAGTCCACAACATCTGGATTTAGAGAACATCTCAAGAACATATTTGATGAATTGAATGTTAATTGCAGAAGACATTATGAACTTTGGGAAGACATCAAGAAGATCACCCATGATGAAAGCAAAAATTCACTATAAAAACAGGAATGAATGAAAAGATCAAAGCAGATATCAGAAGAGTCCATGGAACTTACTCTTATTTATAGAACAGGTAAGGTAAATGGAGGAAATGATGAAGTCAAAGACCTAAATAGACAATTCCAAAAGGCAGATTGTGAAGGCCAAGTAAAACATCATGTTGAAATGTGCACGCACCTAGATTTAGAAAAACAAAATGCATGATGTTCTCAACTTACGTTAACCTTAAAAAGCTAAAGAACAAAAATCAAAACTCAAGTTTCAATGGAAAAAATACTGGATGATGTAGGGTATAGCTGAAGATGAAGGAAATAGACAAAGAAATTGTATCAAAAAGAACTGTCATTCAACTTTTTCAAGGCATAGAATATGATCAAGAACTGACACTACTGAAGGAAGAGGGCCAAGTAAAGAATTAATTAAAAAATAAAGCTATAGGATTTAGTGGATTGTCAATGGAAATATTTCAACAAGCCAAAGAAGCACTGGAAATATTTACCTATGCCACTTACTTCATTTACCTATGCCAAAAAACATGGAGGGCAGATACCTGGCCAAGCAAATAGAAGAGATATTTGCATCCATTGCAAAGAAAGGTGATCCAATAGAACTAAGAGATTATTAAAGATAGCAACAACATCACATGCAAGTAAAATTTTCCTGATTAGAGGAGTACATGGATAAGGAGCAACCAGGCATTCCAGATTGATTTAGAATAGGGTGTGACTCTGCGGATTTCATTGCTGATATCAGGTAGATTTAGATTGAAAGCAGAAAATACAAGGAAGATGTTTATTTGTATTTTATTGCATCTGTAAAGACAACTGGGTGGATCATCATGTTTGGTAAAGTAGAAAATAAGGGAGAGAAGATAATTCAAGAGGATGGATTTTAGCAGCAGCTACAGTGGGTTTGAGTACAGCAACCATTGTGAAGATGTACAGGACCAAGCAGGGCTTCCTTCTGTGTTGTATAGGGTTGTGCTGAGTTGGAAACAACTTGAAAACACCTGGTTGTAACAATGTGTTCATCCATTGAAGGGATTTTGAGGATGGTTGAGGACAGGACAACAATAACAAGAATGGTCTAATTTGTGTTCAGAGACTAGTGCAGAAATTATCAACAGACTGATTTCTAGGACTCTTTTGTTTCAAGGAATAAAACAAAAGCCCTGACAATATAGCGTTGAATGTTTGCTCTTTATCCATCAGGAAGGTGAGTGGTTGGATCCTGAACACACCCTCTGTGGGAGAAAAATGTGGCCGTCAGCTTCCCTGGAGATGACGTTCTTGACAACCCTGTGGAAGCACATTGTCTCTACCCTCTAGTGTGTCTGAATGCCCCCATTGAGGGGATCGAAATGAGTAAGAATAAATGGGTAAAAATCACAGCATACACTCAATAGATTGGATTAGAAGATCCTAGAAAATTTCAAAATGTCTTTTCTAGTCATAATATGCCCTTGCCTTGAGGGTAATCATTGCTTCTTGTTTTATGACTCCAGATGACATAGCTAAGCTTAATGTTACAGTATTCCTCCCGCCCCCCTTGACTGTTATTCTGTCTCACTAGGTGGTCAGAGTTATTGCCTTATTACTGCTGGAAAACAGTGCTACAAGTTATATGCCAAAGGTTGGATCTCCTGGGAGAAGCAACAAATACAGATAGTCTCTCATAGTTTTGCAACAAAGGGTTGTGGAAGGTCCTCTTGACAATTGATACAGGAACTAAACCCAGGGGTGCAGTTTTCATGCATCAGCTGGTATTGCTGCCAAGAGCAGACATCGATCAGGTGGGGCCAGAGAAAAAAGTTCCAGGTTTATTCCAGAAGCAGATGACTTCATGAGCTGAACTGCTGACCCGAGTTCAGAAGGACAACAATTAATTATGTAGGTCTGAAAAAACAGAGGAGGAAAGTTCAAATGCAGTTTCTTGTCTTGAAATATTGTTGTAATTGTTTCAATATTTTATATTCTTGTAGAACTGTAGTGAAATATTTTATTTCTTTTGTTAGCTATCCATCTATTTTTTTAAAAAAACTTCCTTGGAATAATTGGTATAACTGATTTTGGAATCATAGCTTCTTCTAACTGAGCTATCAAAATTGAGGAAAGATAATTAGGATAACATCCTCCCAGTTCTGTTCATTAATACATTATTTGAAAGAAAACTAATAGAAGCTGCTTCTTTTGAAAATATTATATAGATGGACTGCTCTCATTTGAAAAGTGATCAAATATTGTAAAAATAGAACTTGAGTCCTTTATGTCTTATAGAAAAGTAATCACTTGATTAGATAAAACAAAAATTCAGTCATGGTTATTTTGTTATCAACTTTAAAGTTATCAAATGTAAAGGGAGATGCTACTTATTTAGATAAGACAACCCTCTGTCAAGGAAACAAGAGCCGTTTTATTATGATAATTCAAACTAATATATTTTCCAGAGATCTGTTTTGACTCTACTCTATGACTTGGTTCTCCAGAGAATATTAAAGTGATTAAAGTAATTTTGTGGCAGGCCAGGTTTTGGGGTGAATTTGGAGACTCATATTTTCTCCCCAACCCAACTCGGCCTTGAAGTGAATGATAGAAGTACACTTCCGCTGTGCTTGGTAGGAGAGCTGCTCTTGTTTTGGGTGCCGTGGAGGCGGCTCTGACTCCTAACACTCTCAACACAGCAGTCAAATGATGCACAGCAGTCAAGAACACTCTCCACTCCCACCCCAGGACCACAATTGCTCTTATATTTTAGCTCATTGTTGCAGCCACTGTGTCAGAGCAACTTGTTGAAAGACTTTCTTTTCTCTCTCTCTCTTTTTTTTTTGATGCCCCTCTAATCCGTGGAGTAGTTTGTGTTTTGATTCAGGTCCCCCTCTTCAGCGACCCTCTGTGAGACAGAATGAAATGCTGTCTGTTCTTGTGCTGTCCTCACAATTCTTCTTTAGTTTGAGCCATTGTTTCTTTCCATCTCCTAGAGCAGTGATTTGCCCTGTAGCAGGGGGGATCAGCCTCCCTCATGCCACCCCCCTTTAATACAGTTCCTCATGTTGTGGTGACCCCCAACCACAGAGTTGTTCTTGTTGCTACCTCATCACTGTCATTTTCCTACTGTTATGCATCATAATGTAAATTATCCGATATGCAGGATGTACTTTCATTGCTACACATTGAACATAATTAAACATAATTACAGCATAGTGATTAAGCATAAAGCAATATGTAATTATATCTTGTGAAATGGTTATGTGTTTTCTGATGATCTCAGGCAATCCCTGTTGAAAGGGTCATTTAACCCCCAAAGGGGTCGTGACCCACAAGTTGAGAACCACTGTCCTAAAAGGTCTTTCCCTTGTTTGCTGCTCTTCTGTTTACCAACCTTGATATCTTTCTTCAGGAATTGGTCCCGTATGATGTCATATCCAAAACATGAAACTAAGGCTGGCTATCCTTGCTTTAAGGGAGCATTCTAGCTTGCCTTTTTCTAAGACATTTCAGTTTGCTTTTTTGGCAGTTCATAGTACTTCGAATATTCTTTACCAGCACTGCAATTCAAATAAACTGCTTTTTTCTCAATCTCCTTAGTCATTGTCCAACATTCATATGAAGTGATGGGAAATGCCATAGGTGGGTTAGTCACACATTTGTCCTAAAAGTAACAACCTTGATTTTCAACATGAAATTTACCCAGTGATGGAATTAAAATAATTCAACAACTGGTTTGCTGCACTAATGACAATTTAAGTATAAAAAAGACATACCAAAAGGTAATTTATTATTTCATACTGTGAATATTCCAACTGTAACAAAAAGAACTAGTAGACAATTCTCCATTTCAGGAAGTGGCTTATGAACAAGGACCAAAGGCAAAAAGAAGACGTTCAATGTGCACTCAATGCCTTAGCTAAAAATAGGTGCCAGAAACTGACCAAATACCCACTGAAATTTTTCAGAAAAAGGAAAGAAGCACTGGGAAGAATTCACTAGTTTATTCCAGTGGATTTGGAAGCCAGGTATCTGGCCAATAGACTGGAAAAATCCATATTTTTCCAATTCCAAAGAAAGGTAACCCAACAGAATTCCCAAACCATGGAGTGATGTCATTGATAACATACATAAGTAAAATTCTGCGTAAGAATATTCAGCAATGTTTCCAGCAGTATATTAAAGGGGAATTGCCGGAAGTTAAGACCAGATTCAGAAGAAAATGTGGAACAAGGGATATCCTTACTGCTGTCAAATAGATTTTGGCTGAAAGCAAATAAACTAGAACAATACTTATTTGTATTTTGTTGACTGTACAAAGGCATTCAATTATGTGGACCATAATAAACTGTGGATAACCTTGAGAAGAATGCGAATTTTTTGTGTTCATTTGCTCATTCTATTTGATTTTCAGCACAGTTTGACCACTGTGATTTTTGTGTGTTTATTATGCTGAGTGTACTTTTATAATGTGGAAACTATGAACTTGATAACTTTCACCATGTTTGGAAAATGTTGGGATGTTAATTCTTTAAATATTTCCCCTTTTCTATCTTTCTTTATGCATGTTCAAACCTTTGATGTTATCTACTAATAGGCGATTTGAAGGCGCTTTGATGGGACAATAGTTAAGCGTTAGCGTAAAATTTGGAGGATTACAACTCACAAAATGGCTCTAGGCATCTTTATGGGACAGTATTACTCGGTCACATGGGTCTTTATCATTTAATATCAACAGGGCCTAAAGACAACAACAACGGGATGCTGACTCTATTTCTTTTCTGTCTTTAAAATCTTCCATTCTTTACTTTTGATGATTACATGTGTCCTAGCTTCAAGTTCAGTGACTTTCTAGTTTACTTCATTTATAATTTTAACTCCATCCAGTTAATTTTTATTTTCAGATATTTCAGTCAAGTTATCTTTAAGGAGTAACAAGGCATCAAAAAGAGGAGATGAAGATGATGTCAAATATATTCTTTTGGGGGGCCATCACTGCCCACTGGTGGTCGTGGGAGTTACCCAGCCTTGCTCCTGGAGAGCTGCTGCTGGATTTGAACTGCCAAGTCAGTGGGCCGCAGTACCACACTCAACCACTATGCCACTCAGCCCCCCCCCAATCTATTTTTTCTAATGTAAACTCATAATCCTATAAATGCCTGACATGTTGTACCTAAAAATCCATGTTACTTGGTAGCAAAGTACCATCAATAAAAAATATTTGTCATCAAGTTGATTCAGACACATGGTGACCCCATAAAACAGGATAGAATTGTCCTTGTGGTTTTTTTTGTTTGTTTGAATGAATGAAAAGAAGAATATTTTAATATCATTCCAGAACACTGAGCATTCTTCTTTGATACAACACCCAAACTTGACAAATGGTAGTTTCTTCAATAATTTTTGTATACTGTCACATTAAAATCAATCGGACTCTTTCACTTATAATGGATTTGTAGTAACAACACATGAAAGATGTGGTTCACCAATAACTGCTGGCATTTGCCATTACTTTAAGTGTTCACATGTTAATGTCACCATCTATCTGAACTGAAGAGAAGCTGGTGGCAAGAAAGTGATTTCCACAATCCTGATTTCTGCATTGTGATTTACAATTTGTCATGTCAATGAACGCTACCAATTGTTTATTTGAAGTAGTAGCAGTTTACATTATCTGCCATTTACATATCTGCCAAATGACTTTAAATAGACATCACCTGTCTGCCACTAATCCTTTTAACAAAAATGGTCTGTAAATAAAGTGGGTAGCTCAAACCAAGCCATCATATTTGGGTCTGCAGCAAAGCATGGTAGCTATCCCTCCCAATTTGTCAATAAGCTTCTAAAGTAATGTGCACTTTAAAATCAAGACTCACTTAATGATTTCTACCTCTTTGACTGCATTCTTTTTTTTTTTTTTGAGACTCATTTTTCACACAAAGAAATTCTTCACAAAAAAGTCTCTTCTTTCTCTTGAGGAGTAATGTGTAATGGTTCTGAACTACTGACATTGTAGTTTGCAATCCAATGCATGGCCATTATACCACCAGGACTCCCTACTCCTTTTGTTCCCCTTAGACTCTTAATTTGACTTTTTGTGAGAGTACTTTCTGAATCTGTTCCTCCAGTATGGCCTTGTCTGCTGCCATGGCCCCCACGGACATCTATTCACCCTAAAGACAGGGGTCCATTGATTTTGTAGGGTGAGGATTAACTTGTTTTAATGCCACTACAACCTCTCAGAATAAAGGCCCTACAGAAAAAGGAATATCTAATTGTGGCTTATCTGTGCCCTCTATTAGAGTCTTAATCAGAAAGTCTTTATAATGAACCACCTGGTTGTCAAGTCTTCCCTTTCATGAAGCTCCTGGGTGCCTTTGAACTACAAGTTGGTTGGTCAACAGCCAAGCACTAGACCCTTGGATTCCTCAGGATTTAGAGCAAAGACAACTCATATAGGGATTGAAAGTGTCATTGAAAGTGATGCTTCCTGGGAAAGGGGAACCAATGTGCCAAACAAGTATATTGAGTTGAACAAACATCACATAAGAATATCTACACCCTACCTGCTAGCCTTTCTTTTGAACTTCAAAGAACTCTGTCTATAATATAAAGAACATTTGACACAAGTAAATTGTAATTTAAAAGAGTCCCATAACTTGCTCCCTGGAGTACAGACAATAGGGAAGTGAGTAAAGAGAAACATCAGACAGTGTAAGAAATGACAAAATAATAATAATTTATAAATTATCAAGGGTTCATGATGGAGGGGGCAGTGGGGAGGAAGGGGAAAATGAGGAATTGATATCAAAGGCTAAATTAGAAAGCAAACGTTTTGAGAATGATGAAGGCACCAAATGTACAGATAGATGTGCTTGACATACAATGGATGGATGAATGGAGTGGTATGAGCCAATAAAATGATTTTTTTTTTAAAAAGTACTGTCATTTACTACAATTCAATGCATGGGAGTTCCTGAGTGATGCAAATCAGGAAGACACCGACAGCTAAAGAACTGGTGATCAGCTTCTCTAAAAATCCGCCACTGCACATCCTATGTAGACCAAGGACTGGAAATGATCCTGAGATGTCTAGTATTTAACTCTTCATATAAGCAACTGTTTTGTGTGTAATATTAAAATACATCATCAACTCTAGTAATCATGGTAAAAGCAATGCATTATGGTACTTAACAACTTTAATCCTGTTAAAGCAAATGTTCATTTCTCTAGCATCAATTGACTTCATAAGGGATAGCCTCCTATTAGAAACACACATAGATAGGACTATACACTTCAATAATAGACAATTATTCCATATAGGTATAAAATGTTCATCACATGCATATAGAAAATTGAATTTTTCCTGGAGTTGTTTCAAAATTATTATTTCCATAGCAGCGGAGTAAAGATATTAAGTTTGCAATCACATGGACTTATTTCACTTTGTTTCTCATTACCTTGAGTGAGAATTAATAAGAACTCTTTATTTATTTTAACCTATCTTTTTATGTCAATATTTCATAGTGTTTGTTTACACCCTAATTCAATATTGCATTCCTGCTGTGCACAGTCCTAAAAGAGGGTATGGAAAAACCACAGTGTGTAACAAAATAAAATATCAAATCAACTGTTTGTGATTAAATTTTCCTCTAGAATTTTCTTCTTCTGTACTGTTCATAGATGTGTGAAAATATATTATTTAAATGTTATATTGCTGTAAGACTACATGTAGAAAAGTATCTAGTAAATAATGTTTACTTCTTAAAAAGAGGACACATCTCTAACTCACAGAAACATAATCTCAAATAAGTTCAAAAACCAGAGGCAGCAGAAGTTCTATGCTAGAATTAACAATTGAGTCATTGGGCTCACATTTTATCATGTTAGTATTTCAATCTTTTGTATCATTTGCATATTGCCTATGTATGTAATATTGGTTACCCATGTAGTAAAAACTCAGTTCAAGAGTCTAGAAAAAACAAATTTAAACCTCTAAATCACTATGCACAAAGTGTTCTTGGAAAATAGGTTAAATGATCCTTGGAAACTCACTAGTTCATTGTCATTTAGTTAATTCTGACTCATAGGGACCTGTAGGGTTTTGGTGTTATAAATCTTTTTTGGGGGTAGGGGGTAGGGGAGGGGGGCAGTAGCATCACTGCCTTCTGATGGGAGTGGGAGGCCCAGTCTTGTTCCTGAAGAGCTGCTGCTGGATTTGAACCTCCAAGCCACAATCCCACATTCAACCACTACGCCACCGGGGCTCAGCGCAATGCTATAAATCTTACAAGAGAAAACAGACTTCTCTTTTCCTGAAGCACTAGGTGATGAGTTTGAAATGACTGCTGATAGCAGTCTAACGCTTACATACACCAACAGGGAAGAGAGTAGGTTATGTATGTCCTGGTTATTTCAAATAAAGGAAACAGGAGCATATATGGACTACAATGCTTTAAAATGTCAATCCATTTCAGAAACTATCTTAGGAAATGCCTCTGAAAATGCATACTACTTGTTATGCACGGCTCATAGTTTAAGTGTAAATTTCATAAATATGAAAATTTGTACTTTATGCAGTACTTAATCTAATAAATCTTAGATAGAATTACATCTTTCAGAAAAAAATACACTTGTCTAATTGGGATTTGTTGCTGTTCTTGATTAGACCTTCTATACACTATATTAATACCAAATATTCTGACAACAAAAGGTTTTTTTTATTGGTAAGAAAGAGTTCTCGTTCTCCTAAGATATCTTTAGCTGATCTGTCTCCTTAAATTATGATACTTAATTTTAGCCTCATAAGGAAGCTTGTCTAATATAGTAAAGGAAGTAGCTCCTTTAAAGTTCATACACTTTGAACATGCTGATACAGGAGAAACATAGGACCTCCAACTGTACCCTATGTTCAGATGAGATTGGCAACTTTTCGGGGAACACTCATGGAGCTTGCATATTGGAAAGCCTCTATCTGCTCTCCTTTGATCAAAACTACAAATGCTACAGTAGAGCTCCTTGCATGAACCAGGAGTCCCGCTGAAATTATTCTTAGGAACCCGACAAGCAGTTTCCAAAAAGTGACATTTTCTATATCACAGACCCATAAACAAAAGAAAGATGAGCCTTTCTATCCCTAGAAAGAGCAACTGTGGCAGAAACCGACAGGGGCAGTTCCATTCTACATAGCTATAGGTTAAAAAGGGGAGAAATGAAGCAGAAGGCAGGGAGACTGAAGACCTATAGGCTGGTAGATGCAGAGTTGGTGGATCCAAGGAGACATCATCAGGCTGTGACCCCATTGATAGGTTGGACTCCACATCAATAATAAGGTGGTATTGGATTATTGTAAATCAGAATGCGAGTGAAATAACTCATTCAAACCTCCTCTGCCAATGCCTTTGTAATTCATATTAAATGATTGGGCAGACCTATGTAAATGGGCTGTGTAAAACATCATCTAATAAAAGGGATTGGAAAGTTTAACAATTCTTTGTGTACAAGGGGATCATCTCAAAATCAAAATCCCAGATCCAGACACATTAAAGAACTACCAGTAGACTATACAATCCCTGCCTAAAGTAACAGAGGCAACAGAAGCTTTATCACACCATGACCAAGAGACAAAGAAGAGGAGCTGACCTGAGGCTATGTGACAAAGAAGAGGATTTGCATGGATCCCATTGTGAGGCAGATGAATTGGGTTTCCCGGTCCACAGAACAATTGAGAATCAAGGGTCCATGTGACTGAGAGTCTAAGGATCACTGAGGGGTGAGTCTAACTAAGAAGAGACACTGCTGTGGCCAACAGGACTGCATCCTTATTGCCTTCTAATTACCTTGTGGTAATATGTTTGCTTTTCCAATACACTCTATAATCAGGAGTATTTTCAAGCTCTCTATAGCCATTGCAGCAGATTATCAAATCAAGCATAGAAGCATAGGGTGCCCTGG
The DNA here is from genome assembly GCA_004026705.1 of Nesogale talazaci. NCBI lineage: Eukaryota > Metazoa > Chordata > Mammalia > Afrosoricida > Tenrecidae > Nesogale > Nesogale talazaci. The sequence goes on along the minus strand of PVJH01002693.1, from coordinate 48,640 downwards.
GAAGAATAATTAGTACAGAGAAGGGTAAACAAAGGATGAAGGATAAATAAAGGAAGCAATTCTAACTTGCACTTAGAGGCTATCTGCTTCAGGTTGGTGTGGAGGTGGAATCTCTCTCCTGTGCCATTTCCTCTGGGTTCATTGCAAGCAATACAGGCTAAGAGTGAGGTTAGGAAAAATTGAATGAGGCAGGGGAAGATGCTAGAAGTTTTAAGTGCTAAAAGGCAACAGAGAACAATTCTGTAGCATACAGTCCTGCAGCAGGGGGAATATTAGGAGTTTGACAGAAATTCAGGCTGAACAAGGAGAGGATAAGAGAGAGCATACCCATGAATACATACAGATTTGACAGAGGATACTTAGTTAGTCAGTTTGTTTATTAGTTTCCTACCAGTATATCCATAAATGCAGTGCAGTATACAGGGGGAAAGTTGCGAAAATGTGTTAGGATCATGTAGTTCAGTTCTACTGTGCATAGGAATCACTATGAGTTGAAGCTCACTCCACGGCACCTACCAACAATAACCACTTTTCCCAATGCCATCCTCATGATTGTTTCCATGCCTGAACTCATTCATGCAGCCATTGTGCCAGTCCATTTCATCAAGCACCTTCTTTTTGTTGCTGGCCCTCCACTTTACCAAACATAGTGTCCTACTTCAGGGACTGTTTTCTCCTGACAATACATCCAGAGTACAAAGAATGAAGTCTTGCCATGCTTGTCTCTAAGGAGTACTCTGGCCTTCTTACAATACAGAATTATGGTGCTAGAAAAGAATATTGAGCGTACCATGGACTACTTAAAGGACAAACAGATCTGCATTGGAAGAAAAAGTTGTTTGGCTTTAAGTATCAGGACTTTCAAGAGACACCAAAGTCCACTACCAGCATGTAGTTAACAAGACAATGTTCTACATCTTTTTTGTTTGTTCATTCGACATCTTAATTTGGAGAATAGTTCCCAGGGTCTGAAAAAAAAACTCATGAACCACCATCTAAGGAGCAACTTTTTGTCTCTTTCAATTTGGAGAAAAGAAGAGTGATAATAATCTAAAACCACGTGGAAGTAATTAGACCAATGGATTAATGGACCACACACACACATCAGCTTTCACAACCTAGACCACAGAAGAAACAGGTGATGCCTGGCTACCACTAGAATCTCTATAAAGGGGATTGCATTACAAGATCCTGAATAGAATAAGGAAAAATTGTGGAACAAAACTCAAAATCATAAAAGAGATCAGGTTTACCAATCAAAAGGCAGAAAATGCAAAGTAGAATTTAATATGCTGTTGGGCATCAGATGTTCTGAAGCTATGAAGGGTGAACGAACCCCCGGATCAAAAAATACCGATCTGCTGAAGCCTTCTTAACACTGAACCATGGTCTTTTTGAGAATCTTTCAGTTGGTTCTAATTCCCCGCAACCCTATGCACACTGTAACAAAGATTGCCTGGTCCTGTGCCATGGCCACCATTGCGGTATGACTGTGCCCATCCATTGTTGTGGAGCATCTTCATCCTTTGAGTGCCTGCTTTACCTAGTATGATGTCCTCTCCTAGAACATGGTCTCTTCTGATTGCATGGATAAAGCACACGAGACAAGGTCTCGTCATTCTCAGTTCTCAGGAACATTCTTGTTGTATATTTTCTAAGACAAATCTGTTTGTTCTTCTCAGTGTGTACGGTACTTTCAACAGTTTATATTATTTTTTAAATCTTCCTTAAGCATTTAAACATTATGCTAATTAAGAGAACTATTGATGTGGGATTGCCTTGACAAAAACATCCTAGAAGATTAGACCAGACTCCTAGGTGGCGGTGAGTTTATGCCATTGAGGGAGGGAAATTGTAGAAAAGGGGGAGGAGGAGAGGTTGCACAAATAAGAGAATGTAACCAATGTCACTGCAATATGCATTATAGCAATTCTGGAATGTTTCTTCCTGTAGGTTTTTCAACCATAATCACAACAAAATAACATTTTATTTTAAATGTTAAAAAGGGAGAAAAATGGTAATTTTACTTAAAATGAAAGTCAAAGTGGAGAAAGCAAGTGAAGAAATTTTCACAAGAAATATGTATGTATCTGAGAACACACACAAAAAGGTGACAATAAAAAAGCAACTGGCTCTCTAATGAATTAATAGCTACTGCCTGGACTCTTCACAATTCCTTATGGGAACCCGCTAATGAGCAGCAAAAACCTGGCCGAAGAACAGAAGAGTCAGCGCACTCCACAAATTTGCTTGCCTTTTAAAAGGTATTATAAATAGTGTGTGGCAGTTTCTTCAAACCCTACATGTTTTCATTTTCATTTTACATCTACAAGGAATTTTTTGAGTGTATTCAAATAATGACAACACAGACAAGTTTAAAGCTGCACATGGCATGTAGGGTGTTTGTTCTCTTAAAAATCTGGGCTGGTCTCACTATGAAATTTACAACTGGTTCCTGCTTAGGAGCTCCCATGCCCATCTCAGAAAGCATACTCACCAGTGTGGATAGGAGTCATGCTCTTGGATGGGGTGACAGACTAGGTAAAATCACTCCAAGGGCACAAATATCCTCGGGGGTCAGGGTGGGGGAGACTCCTTTGAAAGGGATACTCTTCTTGTTGGAAGCCATTTGGAGCCACAGGGAAGCTGGGATTTTCAGATTCCTCATGTGGTATTCAACTATTTCTTTGAAATTTCATTTTGAAATGTTCACAGTGAAGTGGTTCAGGGCTCAGCTGTTAACTGACATGCGAGTGGTTGGAGCCCAGCATCTACTTGGTGGGGGGCGGGGGGGCATAGAGTAGTATATTTTTCTGAAAAATTACAGTCATGGGAACAATGTGGAGTAGTTCTTCTCTGGGCTGTGCTTCCTGAGAGGCAATTCCTAAACAGACCTTGAGCTGAATAATCCAAATGAGCAACTGGTGACCAGAGTGGAGCAATCACACTTTCTTCTGGGCATTTGAAATAGGAAACGGCACATTCAGAGATGCAGTTTGTTGGGGACAGAGTCTCTATCCATCGATCCAATGCAGTCAAGTTGACTCCTTTTCATGGTAATACTCCATGGACAGAGGAGATGCTTCCCAGGCATTCTCAAAGATTCAGACTTCCTCGTTCTTATCTGAGGTGGGGTTTAAAGGTACAGGCTACCAGCCTTGCAATAGCAAAGCTTAATCAACTGCACCACGAGGTCTCCTTATATTGTGGTATGAGACATGAGAAATTAGTAAGCAGCTTAAGAAGGGATTGGTTTTGAAACGTCCTTCGATTTTTGTGTGAGGTCAGTAATTCTTCTGATGGATGCTGTTCTTTTCGAGTGCAAGAGAGTGCTTTCTGATCTACAAACCAGAGTACAACAGAGCAGAAGAAGGGTATGTTTGAACCCATGGTTGTAGTTACCGTGCCCATCCCTATAGTTGAGGATCTTCCTATTCATTTCTGCCCTTCTGTTTTACCAAGAGTGAGGTTCTTTCTCTGGGACAAGTCTCACCTAACATGACAAAGTACATGAGTTGACATTTTGCTGTTCTTCTAGCACAGATTTGTTGGCAGTCCATGGTACTTTCAATATTTTTCTCCAGCACCATCATTCAAATGTACCAATTCTTCTTTTGTCTCACTTATTCAATGCCCAAAGTTCCTGTGTATATGAGGCAAATGGAAACGCTATGGCTTTGGACAGAATAGTCTCAGTGCTCAAAAGGACATCCTTGCCATTCCACACTCTAATAAGGCCTTGTGCAGTAGTTTTGCCCAATAAATTCCTTAACCATTGTTTCCTTGAGCACTGAGTGGAGATACAAGCAAGATGAAACCTTTGACAGCTTCACTCTTTTTTCCACTTATCATGCTGTTATCTATTGATTATCTATTTTACCTACGGTGAGGCATTTCTGTGCCTTAGCGTGTAACAGATGCCCAAGATAAGTCCGGGATCTTCATCAGCACGTGCTTCCAGTCCTGCTCACGTTCAGCAAGCAAGGTTGTGTCCTCTGCATGTCACGGGCTGTTAACTAGGCCTCTTCCAAGCCTAATGCCACTTCCTTCTTTATAGAATCTAAGCTCCCTGATTCATTCCTCAGTCTAAAAAAATTAAGCAAGTTTGGTAAAGGAGTGATAGCCCTTCTGGATGTTGAAGCATACAATATTCCTTTCTTCTGTTCAAACTACTTCTTCACTAATATAGAGATGCCTATTTGGGTATAATGAAATTTTCTGGATTTCCCACTCTAATCAATGACACTCAGGGTTTTTTTGTTTGTTTGTTTGTTTATTTGCTCACTTTGGTTTTTAAAATTTTATTATGTACATATCTGAATTCCTTTGCACAGTGAATAAAAAATAATAGTAAAAATTATTGTGGTGTTCTTTGTTTTTAGCCAAGATTCAGTTGGCATCAGAAATGATATTCCTTCTTCTACCCTGTTCATGTTCTGCTGTAACTGTTATTAAATGAGATTTTGCAAACTTTTACTGGCATGTAATTTAATGATATTATTCAATAATTTTCCAGTTCTGTTAGGATATTTTTCTTTGGAATGGGTACAAATATGGATCTTTTCCTGCTTTAACAGATAGCCATCTTCCAAATTATGTGGTTAAACAAGGGAGTGTTCCAGGCCTTTATCAGCTTGATAAACCATTTCTTTTCAATCAATTCCTGGAAGAATCCTATCAAGTAAGTCAATTCCTGGAAAAACTGCAGTTCTGCCTGCAGTCTGTTTTTTGCTCAGTTCTTTGGTGCTGCTTGGACTCTTTTCTTCAGTACCATAGATTTTTTTATCACAGTCTACATCTTGTCATGGCTGTATGCCAACCAGATGTTTTTCCTTTAATATACTGTGACTCTGTGTATTCTTTGCATCTTCTTTCATTCTACATCTCATTGATATATAATTCACATATCACACAATCAATGCTTTCAATATGTTAAAGAGTTGTACATCAAGTTGTACAATCAATTATAGAACATTATTCTTGTATCCATGTTGTTAGCTCCCTATTCCCTCCTACAACCTCCTCTATCATAACTCCATTGTTGTTAGGTGCCATAAAGTTGGTTATGACTTATAGTGACCCTATGTACAACAGAATTAAATACTAGCTGGTTGCCTAGCCGTCCTCACAATTGTTATGTTAAAGCTCATTATGTTAATTCAGGTAGACTAGAGAAGCAAATTCATAAACATGTATATGGTATATAAGAGCCCTGGTGGCACAGTGGTTGTGTGCAGAACTGCTGCCCACAGGGTTGACGGTTCAAATCCAGCAGCAGCTCTCCAGGAGCAAAGCTGGGCTTCCTACTTCCACCAGAGCAGTGATGCGGAAAAAAGAGAGTGAGAGAGAAAGTTTTATATAAAAGGTAATTGTACATTGAGAAAACATTCCAGCCAAGTCAAGATCAAGTCCATAAGTCTGATATTAGCCCATATGTCTGATACCAATTGATAAAATCCTCTTCACACTCAAGAAACATATACAATGATACCAAATGCAAAATGACCACAAGCCGGGGGGCAGAAAGTCTTTGGATCCAGTGGTCTAAGTATCTCAGCTTTGACAGGAATCTCCACGTGGCTTCTCTAGGTCCAGGTTTCTGGCCGCATCAGGGTAGGTCCATGTGACTTCTCAGCGATGTCCAACAGGGAGCCACCATTGTGAGTCAAGTGTCTCCATCCAATTGAGTGTTGTCAGTAGAGAGTCTCCAAGAAAGTGTCTCCTGCTTCCACGCAAGAAGTACCAGATTTACCAGAATTCTCAGGAGAAGGCCATGCTCACACAGAAGTCTCATTGACTAGCTCCAGATTGACAGCCTAGACTCCACACCTACACTCTTAATCCTCAAACTGGCACCAAATGAGGTGACTGCCACACCGATCATTGAGGTTTCAGTGTCAATTCACCTTATTGAGAGTCTTTCTTGCTTTATCTGTCCTCTCCTTTCTGAGAGTAGATGTTTGCGGCCATTTCTTCTCATTCGAAGTTGTTTTGCATCAGTCAATGAAGGCTCCAAAAACATTGCTCCAGCCACATCATTATGGTTAACTCTACTTTGAAAAGACAGCTCTTCCTCGGTCATATTTCGAGTATGTTTCAAACTGTAGGGTTTCTCTTTTGGCACTCTATCTGACAATGTTCTGTTGTTCGTGATGTTTTCAATATCTGACAATGGTGGTTGCTGTTCATTAGGTGTCCAGTGTCCAGTGGCTACTTCTGTAGAAGTGGAGAGCCTCTTCCTTCTTCAAAGTCTGTGTTTAATCTGGAAGCTATGCTGAAACCTATTCACTCTGGGTGACCCTATATGTATTTGAAATACTAGTGGCATCACTTCCAGAATCACTACAATACATAAACCACCGCAGTCAGAGAGACTAGTGCTAGGTCATAACCCTGAAAAGCTGCTCATCTAGTTCTTGTCTCTACAGATTTCTCTATCCTGAATTTCAGATAGAAAGAATCATTTTAAAAACAGAAACAATCTTAACACAGAAATATAAATCCAAAATATATCAGAAAGAAAACTGGGAAAAGGTAAAAATGGTTCAAAAGGAAAGAGATCAGGAGGTCTCACACTATGTAACCTCAAAACCTGTCTCACAGTCACAGTAATCAAAACAGTCTATTACTATACATAGACCAATAGATTAGAAATTGCAGATTAGAAATCCCAGAAATAAATCCAACTTCCTGCAAGTAGCTGATCCCTGAGAAAGGGGCAACCAACATAAAATACTAAAGAGATTGCCTCATCAACAAATGGTGTGGGCAAAACAGAATCTCCACTTTTAGAAGAATGAAACAGGACTCCTACTTTAAACCTACACACAAATACAAACACAAGAAGGAAAGGCACAGGACAAGTGGACTTGGAAGCTTTATTGACATATGAATTCATTTCAAACATCTGCAAAAGCAAACAAAACAATTCACGGGCTACAAAGATCACTAATTAGAAAATAGAAAAAACTTAAGGACCTTGGTGCAGGACATAGATGAGCTACCAAACACCATGAAAGAAAAGCACAAAGTAGAAGATAAAACGGATAAACTGGTACCTACTTAAAAAAAAGACATATGCAACACAAGATTTCATCAATAGACTAAAAAGAAAGCCCACAAAATGGGAGGGGGGATTTTAGCAAAAACGTGATGGACAAAGGAATAATCTCTAAAATCTATGAAACATTGCAATATTTAAATAAGGGGAAAATAATAACTTAGTTTGGAAAGCTGTCAAAAAGACATGAGAAAACAGTTAAACAAAAATGGCATTCAAACGGTTAATAAAAATGGGGAAAATGCGCACTATCACTAGCCCTGTCATTTTCCTGCTGCAGCTATTGTTGAACAAGGTGTTACCTATTGGTTCAGTTGTGATGGTTTTGGTCTTCTGTATATTGACTTGTCATCCACACTGAAGGCTGCAATGCTTTATCTTCACCAGCCAGTGCTTCAATTCCTCCTCGCCTACAGCAAGCAAGATTGTTTCACCTGCATATCACCAGTGGTTAACGAGCTTTCTTCCCATCCTGATGCGACATTCTTCTTCACATAATCCAACTTCTCTGATCATTTGCTCAGAAGCAGTGGTTGGTCTTGCAAAATCCAACCATATGATATCCAGCCCTGTAATTGTCCTGGTGTCATTGCATGTGCCTTGTGAGTCTGAAGAGTACTTATAGATTGGTATTGGACATATGAACTAATATCAGCCTTATAACCTTGGACTAGACAGGGCTGGGATGTTTTTCTCAAAGTTCAATTGATCTTGTCTATAAACCTCTCTCTTACACACATATGAGTGTTTATGAATTTTTTTCTCTAGTCTACCTGGACTAACACAGTATCAGACTGAAGTAGTTGGTAAAATTCTTCAATTTTTTTGTTGTTTCAGTTACTGATGCATAAATTTTAATCGTAACTGTATTAACTGGATTTTCTTGTATATGCATAAGGATAATTCTGTCAAAGCATTGCAACTGGGGTCTATGAACCAGCAAAACCAGTGAAAGAATGTACATAAATGTATCATTTTGCCATTCTCACCATAGTGAACTAGACATAGCATCCTCTGGGTCCGAGGGGCGCCCTATGCCACAACACGTTATGCGTCAATCTGCTAATCATAAGTTCAACAGTTCAATTTCCACCAGTGAAAGATGGGCCTTTCTCCTCCTGTAGAGAGCTGCAGTTTCAGAAACCCGTATGAGCTCTGCTGGGTCCCGTAGAATGGCCATGAGCCAGGATCCACTTGATGGCAGCGGATTTAATTCCTTTGGTTTAATTCCTAGGATATCAATATTTACGTGTTTCATTTCAATTTTGATCATTTCCCATTTTTCTAGATGCATGCTTCACCAAGTCCATGTTCATATGACTGGGAGATGCTTGTTGTTTCTTTTCCTTTTGAGTCCTGCCCCCAGAAGCAAATCAAGGACCTGAAAGCTTTACTCCACTGCGGTCATTTTGGTGGACACGACTTAGCGAGGGCAACTCTTTCTCGGACCTATGCCAAGTGCCTTTCAACATGAGAGACTCATCGTCAGGCACTGTATCTGACAGTGCCCTGCTGCTTTTCATGAGGTTTTCGGTATGTCTTACAGTACTCCAACGAAACTCATAGTGTGTTCGATGACTTGTTCCTCTGCATTAGATGGCTTACTCCTTCGTAGTCTGTTTTCTGCCTGGAAGCTCCGCTGACAATTGTTTCTCCTTGGAGACCTGCTAGGATATGAAACGCTGGTGACATCGTTTTCAGCATCACAGCAACATGAAAGCTACTACAGTTCAACCAACTGCCAGAGTAGGAGCGGTTTTGATGACTATACTTTCATCATTTATTTCCTTTTTATAAGTTTCCTTAATTGTGTATTGTTACTGTAAGGAGGGGAAAAACAACAAACAAAGCAAAGCAATCAAACAATAATAATTCTTAATTGAGATAAGAGTCACTCTTTTTTCTGTCCATTGCTTGTTAATATCTCAAAAGGTTCTCAACAACAGAGAAACCTTGCTTCCTAGTGATATATCATTTTTTTTGGTGGAAAAATATTTTTAGCTTCTAGTATAAATAAATGTGTGTGTAGATAATTGCTGCTACTGTTCAAGATTTCAGGGAGTGAAATTATCAGAGGAAGGAAAAAAAACCTCCTGCAATGAAAGCCAACATCATTTGAAAATAAAATAATTATGCTCACACTATAGGAAATGTTGTTTTAATAGTATGTCAAATATTTGAAAAGAAATACTTTGAAATCCAGTATGTAGAAATCTCAAATTTGATCAGTAGCAGATTTTATTCAGCCTAAGACTACTCCCCAATCTTATCATCCCAGTACCTTGCCCTGTGAACCTACCATTAGGCTATAAGAAATCATCCCATAGGATATTGGAACATATACGGTAGGTAGCTCATATAATGCTCATGATTAGCTTGTTTGCTCCCCCTGATAACCTACCATATATATTTGTGGATAAGTCAAGCTTTTCAGCACATTTTAATGCAGTTTCTGTGATAAAATTAGGCATCTTGGCTGATATTCGTATTGGCTTCTACTTGAGTATATGTGGTATTTTTTGTCTTTCCTCCCAGGAGAGTATCCCTCCAGAGCAAGGGACTATCAATTATCAACAGATATGGCTAGCCAAAAATGAGCAAAAAGAACAATTATGCACCCAAAGGCAGTGACAAACTACAGTTGACACTGGAACAAAATACCTTTGGTCAAGGAACAAAGAGGCACTGGGAAGATATCACCAGAAACCATTTCAAAGTGATGATCTGACAAACCAATTTCTGGTTCAGGTTCATCACTCTCCATGCATAATCATAACTCTTGCTCAGAAATCTGTTACATTCACTTCCTGGCATACAGGATTGTGAGAATGATGCAGACAGTGCTGTCTTTCGTTTTGTTGATAACGATGAGCTGGAGCAACAACAACGATTTTTCTTCTGCTTTCAAGAGCATCAAGTCATCTGATTGTGCCTGCCAATTGTATCCTTTAACATAAACAAAGGCTAAACACACTTGACCTAGCACTGTTTACTTACTGAATTGGGTAATGAGAGTTGTTCTCTTACATTGTGACTCTTGACCTAATAAATTTGAGAGGCGGAACTAGCCAGTGTAAAAAGTACCTAAGTAGATGTCTTTTTCTGAAAGAAGGCTGCTTTGCTGCTCAATTTGAGGTGAAGCTCTCAAGAGAAAGATCTTGAAAAACCTAAGGCAAACCCAGAATTGGATGTGAGCATTTTAGATAAGATGCTTATGCTGTTAAGCAGAAGGATCTAAGGTGTACCCACTTGGAATATGAAGGATATAGGCTGAACCAGCTAGTAGGAAATGAAAGACATATGGCTTCAGGGGTACAGATGATATGAAGTGACTTTCTGATCATGTGTGATAATCTGGAGCAAATTTTGTTAAGGTTGTCAAGTCTTGTTGCTACATATTCAAATACATTAATACTTATAAAATCAGTCTAATATCTTGGGACATGATTATCTATTATCAGGGGAGATTCCTCTCTGGAAAAGGATAACGTGTTTGGAAAAGTTGAAGCTAATATTAAAAAAGGAAGAGCAGCAATGGAGTGGATTAGTGCAAAACCGCCTCAAGGGGCTCAGACAGAACAACTATCATGAAACTGGCACTGGACTGAGTCGAGTTTCACTCTGCTTTACACGACTCAGCAAAGATTTGAAACCAATTCAACAGCATCTAGCAGTGTACCTTCAGTAATCTGACTGCTGAGGGTTGAAAAAAAACTTTAGCCATTGTCTGATCAAGAAAGAAAGGGGAAAAAAGCTCAAATTCATTCATTTCACAAGAATCAAATCAGTCCCAGCCAACACAGTGCATGTTTCTTCCTTAAATTGTTATTGTAGAGAACCCCACGACCATGTCTTGTTGGACGTACAGGGACCGATTAGATGCTGATTGCAGCTTTCTAAAACCTTAACAAGTTGACCAGTGATAGAACAATTTCTACCCACCTGTGTTACTTGAAGAGAAGGTCAAACATGAGGAGTGCAATGTTAAAGGTTAAAATACAGGAGAGGTCTTAAAAACTCAAAGAAAAAATTCCATTATTTCCATCCTTCCCAAATAGTTTTGAACCACTTCAAACGCCACAATGGGATAGTGTAAGGAGATTAAATATAAATATACAAATACAGAATGACAGGCATCACCTTGCATAAAACAAAAGAAGATAAATATCAATGAAGACAATGTTTTCCTGAAGTCCAAAACGGGTGGATTTAGAGCATAGTTCTACCACTTCTTGACTCTTACTATCTTGGATAATTTATATGTAATTTCTCTGGCCTCAATTACCTTTTCTGCAAAAGGAAGCTCATGTTTTGTTTTGTAGAAAAAATTCAAGGTTCAATGAGAATCCATATTTAGAATTGCATTTTGGATATTTCTTGAAAGGCATCTATAACTAGGACACCAAATGTTCAGACTCCTTAAAAATTTCCATTCACACAAAATTAGATGTTAATATAAACCAGGAAAATCTGTTTAAGTCTGCATCAAAATGTGACATATTAAAGAATACATATAAAAATATAGTGTAAAGGACACATTCAAATATATGGAGTGTGGTTTTTGACTGCCAACTATGTCCCATATAGCAACCCCCATTACACTGCAGCTATTACTTAAAGACCAATTTGTACTTATTATACTACATCCAGTTGCCCATATAATTTGCCCATATAATTTCCAGTCAATTAGAGGACAAGCCAAAGAACTGTGAAAGGAATGACTAAATAAGAGTGATAGGGGGGACTCAATCAGGGACTCTCTAACCTTTGAATACCATAAACAATTATGTCTTTGACTATTAAACAAAATTTCAGAGTTTGGCAATGCCAAGAGAAAGCACATAGAAAATGCTTGGGCATCAGCTTTCAAACGACCATAGCCATGAACTTTCCTTTAAGCTGTTTTACTGAGAACATATTGGGTCATCATTAGTAGGTATCACCTGGATAACCACCAGATTGTCCTCTCTATCATGGAGAAGTCTAGTCAGAATGTTCCTTACAATGCTGCAGGAGAAAGCTGTCCCCGGAGAAGGGCAAAGCTTGTCATTGTAAAAGAAGATTATCCACAGCTGCTCTAACATTGGCCTTCAATACAATATTGTTTGTTACAACAGTGCAAGTGGGTTAGAGCCACAGAGATAGCGCCCAAGAACAACAATTCTCAGTTCTGACCCTGTGAACCTGAGAATTCAGATTAAGCACTGACTCCATTTCCAGTTCACTTTCCATATAAATATGAGCTCAATGAACTGTATTTTGGCTGAAATCCAAAATGTATTTCAGTAATTACTGAAGATGGGATAATGCCAACTAAAATACAGATAGATACAGAGATATACATCAGATAGAGAAAAATCTAATACATAATTTAATGCAGCACTATTACAGAATTTGAAGTATGATGAAGGATGTATTAATATAAATTAATTAAATTAAAAATAAATTAATATAAAAATAAGTACTTTAGATGCTCAGGTTACACTAATAATAAAACATATAGCACCTCTGACACTAGCATCAATATATCTCAAACTGGGAAAATAAACCAAGGAAGAATCAGTGAGAAAAAATTCAATCAGAATATCTCTTAGAAGCAAGAATGGTGAGATTTTTAATTTCCTTAATTTGAAGACATAATTTTTAGAGGAGAACATCAAGCTTGTTAAATAAATACATCAGGGGGGAAAAACAATCGATGGGGAAAACCTCAGTGAAATGAAATGAGAATAGTACTACCTCAGTGGGCTGGCTGGCACATACCAGCAGTCATGAACATGGCACAGTAATAAGCTATGTTCTATGAGGTGAAGGGGCTAGCAATAACATAAAATTGAAAATAGAATATAGACAAACATGTTTATTTAAAATAAGCCTCCCCTTTAAATGCTATCAACAGAACCTCAACTTGAGTATTCATATTCTCTTATTCCCTGTCTATGTATTTTTGACAACACAGTATGACTGCCATACATCCACAAATGCAATAATTTTCCTCTTAAAATTCTACTATACGTTCCTTCATTCGAAAAAATATAACCCTTTTTTGTATTTGCCTCTAATTGCATTCTTTAAAGATTTTGATGATAGTAGAAATGTGAGATGATGAGAAACTTGAAGCTTAAATTACGTATATTGTTCATAATCAAAAGGAAATAGAAGTTACAAGTGAAGCCTGACAGCATGCTCACTTTTGTAGGAGTCATTTAAAGGGGTAAGTATATAGAGCTGTATATATGATTTCTTACATGTTATTAATACAAGATCTAGAAAGTACCACTGTGCAGAAGCAAGAGAAAAAAATGTTACTCACACCGTGTCCCTGAGAAGTTTTCTGGGATTTCCCCGCTCACAAATTATAACTGTGGTTTTGTATATCTAATTCTAATGAGCTTTTTCTGTTTATTCTTTCATATTGTCTCTATTAAATGTGGTTCCTTCAGTTATATAAATTATAAAAGTTAATAATTAAAGCATTCTATGTGTTAGAAAAATCAATATATATTAACAGTGACATAAAAATGTATCCTATATCCTGATGCATATGTCTGTCAAATTGTCATGCTCTGGTGGCTTGTAAATTGTTGGACTGCTGTAAACTACAGCACAGGTATTTGAAATCACAGCAGGGTCCCAAAATGTAAACATATTTCCTCAGAGTTTCCAAAATAAGAAGAGAATATGAATGAGGACCAAGGTGTCCACTTCTGATGAATCCTTCTTGCTGTTCTCAGAGACCACCGAGGCCGTTTAAACCCATAGCAACATTACATACAACAGAGCAGGCAGCTGCCAAGTCCTGCTCCATCTGCACAATTTGCCCTTTGCATGAGCCCATCTATGCCGCTGTATATATGATTTCTTGCAAGTCATTTAATGCAATATATAGAAAATACCACTGTGCAGAATCTAGATTAAAAAAAAACAGGGTACATGCACTGTGTACCTGAGTTGCTTTTTTACATATTATAATTTTGACTTTGGATATCTAAGAGCCATGAGCTGTCCCGCTTAAATGTTGTTCCTGAATATATATATATATATATATATGTGTGTGTGTGTATATATACACACACATTATGCAAAGTATAAAGAAAAATATTCCATATATTATAAAAAGCAATGTAAATCAGCACAGAGTCAATCCATGTCGTTGGGAATCTTCCTCTTTTTTAAAGGTCCTCTATGTTAATTTGAGTAGACTATAAAAACAAACCCAAGGAGACCCATATGTGTATAGGAAAGAGCTTTACATGTAAGAGCAAGTGGATATTGTGAAAGCATCCCAGCCCCGTCTAGATCCAGTCCAGAAGTCTCATATTGACCCATATGTCTAAGACCAGTTTATAAACTCCTCTTCAGACTCACACAACACATGCAATGATACCAAGTGCAGTATAATCATGAACCTGTCCTATGGATACAATAGTGAAGGATGTATCCCCGTGCTGGCATGGGTCTTCACATGACTCCATCAGCTTCAGGACTCTGACTGCGTCACCATAGCTCCATGTGGCTTGTCAACAGGAATGTCAAGCAGGGAGCGTGTGTTCAGCCTCAAAGGAGGAAGATAGGAGTTCCCGGAATCCTCCGGAGAAGGCCATGCCCACACAAAGGCCTCACTGGCTATTACCTAATTGACAGACTCGATTCCTCTCCTTTACTCAAGTTGACAGATTATGTAATTTATGAAGCATGATGCTCTTCTCCAGGAACTGGTCTCTCATGAAAACACGACGAAAGTCTCCACAGCTTTCACTGAAAATAAATTTTCCAAGACAGATGGGTTTTTCCTGTTAGTAGCTAATGCTACTATCAGGATACTCCAGCAACACAAGTCAAATGCATCTATTCTCCCACAGTCTTCCTTATTCAATGTCTAAATTTATAAATGATGCAAAGAGACAATAGCATGGCTTGAGTGAGGCACACTTCAATCCACAAAGTAATATCCTTGCTCTTCAATATTCTAAAGAAGTCTTGGACTGGGCTGAGCCCCCGTGGCATAGTGGTTGAGTGCAGGACTGCAGCCCACGAGCTTGATGGTTCAAATCCAGCAGCACCTCTCTGGGAGCAAGGCTGGTCCTCCCACTTCCACCAGAGGACACTGATGCCCCCCTCCTAAGAAAAGAAGTCTTGAGCAACAGACTTACCCATGGAAATAGATCTATCAATCTCTTGACAGCTGCTTCCATGAGTATTGATGGTGCATTCAAGCAAGACAAAATCTTTGACAACAGTAACCTTTTCTCCATTTATCATGAGGATTCGTTGCATTTTTTAATCCAAAATGGATTAAAAAACATTTTATTGGGGCCTCTTATAGCTCTTATAACAACCCATCCATCCATCCATTGTGTCAAGCACATATGTTCATATGTTGCCAGCATAATTTTTGAAACATTTTCTTTCTACTTGAGTCTTGGGTATCAACTACTCATTTTAATTTCTTCCTCCCTAACTCTTCCTCCCTCATGAGCCCTTGATAATTTATCTTTTTTTTCATATCTTACACTGACCTATGTCTCCCTTCACCCACTTTTATGTTGCTCATCCCTCTAGGAAGGAGTTGTATGACCATAATTGTGATGGGTTCCTCCTTTCTCCCCCATATCTTCCTCTTACCTTCCTAGTATTGCTAATCTCATGATTGGTTCTGAGAAGTTTATCTGTCCTGGATTCCGTGTATTGCAAGCTCTTATCTGTACCAGTGTACATGCTTTGGTCTAGTCACATTTGTGAGGTAGAATGGGGGTCCCAATAGCGGGGGGTGGGGGGGAAGCATTAAAGAATTGAAAGTTGCTCGCTTCATCAGTGTTATCCTGCACCCTGAATGGCTCATCTCTTCCTTGTGACCCTTTTCTGAGGAGATGTCTAATTGTCTACAGATGTCCATTTGATCTCCACTCCTCCCTCCCCTTGTCCACATCAACATTATTGTCTATTCTGATACCTGAGCCCATAAAAACGTCATGGTCACATAGGCTGATGGTGTGCTTCTTCCACGTGTGCTTTGCTGCCTCTCAGCTTGATGTCTGCTTGTTTATCCCAAAACAGATTTTTGACTTTATGTTTAGTCTATTCCCTTAACACAAATCCAGGTACATATTAGCCACTCAGAATATATGCCTGTGCGTTCCTGATATTTCTAGTTTTTTGTTACTTTTGAAAATTGGGGCACCTTGTCCTTTTATTTAAGGGATGATTAGCTATAGCAGTTCTATTTCTCAAGCAAGAGTTAATTATGTTTCTTTTCTCCAGGGAGGAAAACTTTTATCCTTTGATAAATATTAGCTTCCTCAAAACAAAACATCACAGAATCAAATATGATGCTAAAATCATCAAAATGAATGTATAGATATTAAAAATTCACCAGTATATTTTCTATATCATTGTTTACATTCTATAAAAAGTAACTTGTAACAAAATTGATGGCTATTTAGACTTTAAGTTGTGCTTTAAGTGGGCACTGAAAAACTGCACACAGATATTTACATAAAAGCAAGAAATGAATATGCACAGCAGTGTTAGAGCTTCCAACACTTGATTATACCTAGTAAAGAAGGCATAATTTAGACAGAATTCATACCATTATTTCTATGCTTGTATTTCACCCTGCAGTACATGGTTGAAATTTGTGTAAATTACTCAAAGAAATAATTTGAGGGTGTCCAGGTCAGTTAGCTGATTCTATGTTACAAAAATAGTCATCTTGTCTTCTACCCTATTTAGTAATTCAGGGTAATGAATATATTTGACAGTCAAGATATTGCTAGAATATTTTTCTGCTTTTAGTTTAGATGATGCTTAGGACTGACATCACATGTCACCACATCTAGATATACATATATTTGCTATTTCAAGGCTAATCTATGTCTTTTTCCATAAAATATCAGCTATGCCTGGCTCAGTGTGTCACCTGCACGCTACAGTTGTGAGAAAATGTGGATAAAACATCTCCACATAACTCATCATTAGCCTGGTTAAACTGTGTAACATTAATCGGAGCACATTAACCCCTGACGTTGGAATGTGTAGAAGAACAAAAGGAATATCCGCAAATTGATGGAAAGAAACAGTCTAGCACCAGAGACCTATCATCACAGTGGGTCCTGCTGCAAGATGCTGATCATTGCCATAGCAACGGACTTGTATATTCTTACCTCATGGAAATCCTGAGTGTCTGAGTTATGAGTGCATCATCCCACTGCAGGGACAGATGCAAAACCATTATAGGAAAGGGTAATGAACAAAGTAATAATAGGTAAAAATAAGTGTTTTGAAAATAGTAATACAAGTGCATGAGGATAGATGGGTGGCTCATGAAAATTAGAGTCTAATTTTGTAGTGGGTGGGTTTTTCATTAGTTGCAGTTTTAATACTGCTGTCATTAGTTAGATGAGGCTATCTATTCCCCCTGTCAGTTACATTCTTAGCAACCCAGAGGGGTAATTCTACCCTGTCCTCCTGGAATCACTGTGAGTAGAATCTACTCCTTGACAGTGAGTTTGAATTGATTAGATTTTCTAAGTAATGCTGGCGGTTCTGTTAGATAAGCGTTGAATTTTGGTTTGCAAGGTCAGAGATTTAACCAACACACCTTACTTTGTGAAATACAGGTGAGATTCTCTGCCCTGATAAAAATTTTAAAGAGTATCTTTTGAGCCAGAACAGACACCAGGGAAATGGGTTTGCCTTGCGGTCTTCTTTTCTACCTGGGAGACAGGAGTAACGTGTGCTAATGGAAGAGCAGGGAAAGAGAAGGAAAGGGAGATGGTTTTTGGAAACCCAATATTTCTAGACTTAAGAGCCCCAATCCTGAGGCAGGGAAAACTCTCAAAAACCAAACTCCCTGCCCCTAAGTTAAATCTGATTTGTAGTGACCTGGCAGAACTGCCCATATAGAAGTTTCATAGCACAAATTTTTGAAAGAGTAGAAGAGCAGCTAATGATTTCTATTGCTGAACTTATCTTTAGCACCACACCTTGTAACCCACTGTACCACCAAGGCTTCCTCTGAGTCAGTGAAGAGAGATTCCTTTAGCAGATAATGTGTGGGATAGTTTGGACTATATCTTGCAATTCTCTGAAAAGCATAGTGTTATCCTCTGTCTGGTCATTACTTTTGACTTACTCCCAAACCATGCAGAAGCAAGGCACATGCAGAGAAACTCAGAGAACAGAGGCGAAGCTGTCAATGATTTCATCTTGCTTGAATTCATAATGCTAAGGGAACTAGCATTCAAGAAGTTAACTGTAATGTTTACATTGAGCAGATATGCATGACCATTTTACAGCACCTGGAGCACTAAAGGAACATTGACTCAAGCATTGGTGTGTTCAAGTGAAGTGTCTCATGTGCAATGAATGTTAGACACCAGATTAGTTAAAAAACAAAACAAAAATAATCAAATTTGATGGCAAAGAATATATAATATACCAGGAACTGTTAGAGAAATAAGCACATCTATTTGGAAGAAAAGGAGAGCTAGAATGATGCTTAAAAGCAATGCTGGTGAGAGACTTAGATCAATCTCCTAGACATGTTATCAGGAGAGTCCAGTCAGTGGGAAAGGACACCTTGCTTGAAAAAAGAAAGAGGATAGAAAGAAGGAATTCCCATGATAACATGATGTGTCAGGCAGGGTTCTCTTAGAGAAATAAAATTCAGACACTAGTAATTCTTTTTATATATTTATATATTGAGAAAGGTATATAAGATAAGAAAGAAAAAGTTAACTATAAAGCAATACAGATTGCTCAGTGTAACTCATTTGCATGAGTCAACTAGAAGACTGGTAGTCCTTTAAATCTTGAGGGCCGCTAAGTAGTCCTCTGTAGAGCAATCCAGGCCATCTGGTTACAGGCAGCAAATGGCAGAGCAGGTCGCCAACAGTCAGCCAGATGATAAACTCCAACAGTCCCCAGCTCAAGAGATGTATATCCCAGGAGCGTGGCAAAGTAGGGCTTGAAGGATCCTCAACTCACAGCAACACAGTCCACAAGTGGGTGTCCCATGGGTAGTGTTGCTTGGAGGTCGAGGCACAGGATGAACAAGGCAGTTCCCACAGTTAATCCTGGTGCACACAACAAAGCAATTACAGGAGTCTTCAAAGATGCTGGGGCCCACCTCACAAACTTATTCCTTATGGTTTTAGTGAACAATATGTCCTCAGGACACCCCCTTTTGTGGTCTATGGGAATATCCTGATAGATCCATTCCACCATACCAATTTCCCTCAGCTTTTGGATGCCTTCTTCTACAGTGTACCAAGGTAGGTCAGGCACCTGAAGTTGGTCTAATCTAGGCCATCCATAAAGTCAGCAACCATATGCACCAGTTCACAGACTTAAATCATTTCTCTTCCTCTGGTCGGGTTCTGGTCAACTCAACGTGGGCTTTTCCACTTAGCCTCACCACGGTGGCTATTGGTCGCCTTCCTTTAGACCAAGGACCCAACAAATTCTCAACACACCTAGCTCTCCCATGCTAGGTCATGAACTTCAGACCAGTAAACCCGCTCTCGTCTCCACATTTTCCTGTGAACCAAGTCCCTGGGTGTCAGGGGCCAAAGTCAACCTGGCTCTTTATTGCCGCATTTCTCCTGCTTTCACTGACAAGCAGTAAATCTGGGTGGTCACCTAACAAGCATTTCAGCCTGCCACAAGTTTCCTTTAACATTCAGACCTAGAGAGGAGTTATCTTCATGGTTCCAGATTCTTTTGCTTTTGAAGACAATCACCAGTCAGGGTTGTCTCTATCCTTCTTTATTGGTCAGTCTGACCTTCTCTCAGACTACAGGTATCCTGATTACGCTGAAAGACTGGGTGGGACTACTTTCTTCAGAAAATACTTTCCAGGTGTTGCCTAACCTCATTTAAGCTCAAGGTGGCGTTAATCTCTTTAGAGATATCTTTGACGCTAAATCCTAAACCCTCTAGAGGTCAATGCTTGGCTTGAGGTAACTGGATTTGCAAACTCCAGACTTTCCAATAAACATTTCTGTGCACCCTTATATTTACAATAACAGGCATAAAAAAGTATAAACAGCATAATCAGAAATCAAACTAAATTCTTAGAACAGAAGGTCAATACTTATTAAGCTTATCTTTATCATTATCTAAACTACTGTTTACACAAAAACATTGAATTAGGTCTCAAAAGACATCAAAACAGATCCCTGCAATAGACTAGAGGAACAAATTTCAGAGACACACATATAGGTATAAGGAAAGGGTTTATATGGAAAAGAAATGTGACCCTAAGAAGGCATCCCAATCCAGTCCAGTGCAAAGTCCTATGTCCAATAATAACCCATTTGCCCAAAATCAGTCTATAAAGTCTGCTTCCAACTCAGGAAGTCACAGGTCAGTGAGTGCAGAATTCTGTTGCTGGCAGGGGTCTCCCCATGGCTCCTCGCTTCCAGGACTCAGGTCCATCAACAGCATATCAATCCAGCTTCAGAGATCTGTCTTCATCAGGCCTAAGCCATGTGGTCTCTCCACCGGCTACTCTAGCCTCCCAACCACTGCCATTCTGTATTGCCTGTGGTTAATCATCTTTGAAACTAACTCCCAACAACTGGGGAAGATAGCTTCTCATCTTCACGAGGGAAATACCCCGAGATTTCCCAGGAGTCTTAGGTGAAAGCCATGCCCACACAGAAGCCTCATCAGCTACTCAATGGCTTTCTCCTGATTAACAGGCCAGACTACACCACTACATTTCAATTATAAAATTGCCACAAGCAGATGACTGCCACACATGGAATGACATGGAATGACCCTGTGGCCTCAACAATGCATTCAAGCCCAGCAATAATCATTGGGATGGTACAAGAACAGGCAACTTTTAGTTTTGTTTTATGTAGCTTGGCTGAGTGTTCATTGATTTAATGGCATTGAATAGAAGCAAGAGGCCAGTCCTGGAGAAGGACATCATGTTTGGTAAAGTAGAGGGGCAAGAAAAAGAGTAAGGTGCTCAACCTGATGAATTGACACAGAGGCTTCAACAGTGGGCTCAAGCATAGGAACGATTTTGAGAATGGTCTAGGACAAGGGAATGTTTCCTTCTCTTGTGCACAGGGTTGCTGTGGGTTGGAACTGACTCAATGGTACCCAGCAACAAGAACCAGAGTCCACAAAGACAATATTCTTCCTTCTACTTTGGTGTCTAAGAGTTCCTGAGAAATCATCTAAGATGCAACGACTGGTCTCTCCATGCGTGAATAAATGAATAGTGATGAAGATTGAAGGCACTAGAAACAAGTAGTCCCCTGTATTAATGGACCAGGGGAACATCCGTTCCAATGCCCTGATATTTGAAGAACTAGACTAGATGGTGCTTTGTTACCATGACGGACTGCTGTGAATAGGATTGCATTAGAGGGCCCCAGATGGGATAGACTTGAGGACAGTGTGTTTTTTGTTTGTTTGATTTTGGCGGGGGAGTGGGGAGTTAAGAATTATAGAAAAATGTGTAACAAGACTCAGAATCAAAGTGAAACAAGATTTACTTGTTAGATACTGGTGGAGTTTTGAAAACTATGGTTGACCTTTAGTTAGCCTTCACATCTAGGACCTAATTCACATGCAAGGCTCAATCATTTAGTAAAGAAACACACAGGTATATAGAGGAACAATAACACTATTGAGGTTCAGACTATTCAACCATCTGAGACCAAAGAACAATAGTTAATCGCTGACAAAATTCATAAAGGTTAGGAGAGAAATAATGGAAACAGGACATTCAGGGAAGAAGAAGATTGGTGCATTGGGGAATGTCAATGTATGAGAAGAAACAAATTGTGTGAGGGTTGATAAACACAAAATTGTTGTTCATCTCTCTTAACCTTTACTGAATTAAGAATAAAAGGCTTTGTTCTAAATGATGAAATTTGAAGTGCTCAATGTTAAATTACAACTTCTAGATTTGTTGAAGAGCTAAAAAGAACTATAATTAGATAACCTGAAAAGATGTCCTTTAGAAAATGTATAGTTTTCCTTTGGAAACACAAGTGTTCATTACAGTCAAAAATTACCAAACCTAAAGCAGACAGGGAAATTGGAATGCATTCTAAATTGAAAAGAAAATTAAATGAGAACAACTTCAAGACAGTCTAAATGTAGGAACTAGAAAATAAGTGAGAAAGAGATTGCAAATATCCTGAGAGATGTAGAGAAAAATGAACTTTGATTTTTTGTAATGGGTAGACTTTAAAATAGAGGAGTTTAGAGGTTTGTTGATAGAATTTTTATTGTCCATGTGGAAAAGTTAGGTCCAATTCCAATACAATATACTTCAAGTTCATCTCCACTCATCTATCAGTGGAGGCATGTGGGAATGATACTACATTGATGAGCAATTTTTTTTTTTTGATGAACCATTTTTAGTGAGGTCCCAGAAAAAGATAAAGTAAGAAGAAAGTCCTGGTGATCTATTTCATCTGCTTTTAAAATCAGCCAGTTACTCCTACGACCACCAGAGGGCAGTGATGTCCCCCCCCCAAATCAGTCAGCTAAAAACTGTAATGATCACAGTAGCACAATTCCAGTGTGCACAGAATCACCAGGAGTCAGGACCTGACTGTGTGACACCTAGAGACAACTCGGAGACGAGGAGCAACTAGAGAAATGTTTGAAGGAAAACAATCCGTAATGAAAAACTGAAATATCTGAAAATAAAAATTAACTGGATGGAGTTAAAATGATAAATGAAGTAAAATAGGAAGTCACTGAATTTGCAGCTAGAACATATGTAATCATCAAAAGTAAAGAACGTAAGATTTTAAAGACAGAAAAGAAAGAGTGTCAGATCCCATTGTTGTTGTCTTTAGGTCCTGTTGATGTTAAATGATAAAGACCCATGTGACCGAGTAATGCTGTCCCATAAAGATGCCTATTGCCATTTTGTGAGTTTTAATCCTCCAAATTTTATGCTAACACTTATCCATTGTCCCATCAAAGCTCCTTCAAATTGTCTATTAGTAGATAACATCAAAGGTTTGAGCATGCATAAAGAAAGAGTCCAACATGGATAGAAAAGGGGTAATACCTAAAGAATTAACATCCCAACATTTCCCAAACATGGTGAAAGTTATCAAGTTCATAGTTCCCACATTATAAAAGTACACCCAGCAGAATAAACACACAAAAAATCACAGTGGTCAAACTGTGCTGAAAATCAAACAGAATGAGCAAACATACAAAGAAGTTTGAAAAGGGTCATGGAAAATTCCATTATCATTTATTCTACTTTTCATAACTTAGAAAAGTCAATTTATAAAGAGTGGCCACAGCAATGGGCTCAAGCATAACAACAATTTTGAAGCTGGCAAAGGACCAGGCAGTGTTTCCTTTTGCTGAGCAGAGGGTCCCTATGGGTTGGAAACAACTTGATGTCACCTAACAGCAGCAGTTGTGAAGAGTAGTGGGATGCGGTAAGATATTCTGAAGACTTTGTGAATAACGGGGGAACACTGTAAGAGCTAGGTTGGAAGATTAGCCCCTCAGGCCAGAAGGCATGCACGATGACTCTGAAAGAGTTGTCTCTTCAAATAAAAGCAAACAAGATGACATGGATGGGGCAAAGCTTTCTGGATGCTCATTTGCTAATGAGACAAGACTCAAATGAGAAGAAGCAGCTGGACACATTTATTAATAATCAGAATGTAGCCTGTATGCTGTATGAGTCTATGAACACTTGAACGCAAAAAAAAAAAAAAAGGAAATGGGAGGCATAAAGATCAATATTCCAAGCTGGAATGGGACTAGCCATTTCAAGTTAAAAAGCCATGTGATTTACTCTATTGGGAATGACAAATTCAAGAGGAATTATGTTACATTTACCATCAAAAAGAACATGAAAGACGAGTAAACGTCTTTCTCATATTCACTGCTTTCAGTTAAAATCCACCTGATGTCAGCAATGAATTCTTGAATTTCTGGTAATTCCTGTAAAATGTATTAGAGCCATTTTAAAATTACCTTCAGAAGTAACTTATTTGCATGTGATGCTAGGGATAATGCTTCATAAATTTCCCATTCTTTTATGTCATCTTTCTTTGGCATGGTGAGCATTTTTTATTTCGTCATCAGTTGGTCAGGCAGTTGTCCTTCCATTATTCTTAAAACAGACAGGTGAATGCTTCCAGATCTCACCCGTTTGGTGAAATATTCTAAGTGGCAGTTCTTCACCTCGTGGACACCTGTTTTTCGTTTATGCCTTCAGTGAACGCAGTGTGGATTTCTTCTTTCAATACTGTAGACTCTTGATCATATGATACTGCTTGGAATGATTGAATGTTGAGCAATTCCTTTTGTCAGTGAGTTTGTGTTTTCTTGCCATATAAAAATAGTTCCTGTGTTTTTAAATATTTATATCCTTCCATATAGCAACTGAAGGCTTAAAGTTGTTCTTAGGACATTTCTACTTGAGAAAACTTGCACATGATTTTTCATGTTGGCTTTCTAATTCCAAGTTTTTGAACATTTCCAAGTAATAATTTAATTTTTCCTCTCTCATTGCCTTTTTGCATTTCCTGTTTACTTCTATTCATTCATCATTTCTTCCTTTCATTTTACACATGGAGAGGAGATTTCAGGGTCTCTTCGCAGGCCCATTCTGTTTAATTACATTTTGCCTTCTCCATGTATTACTCTCTGGATGTCATCTCACAACTGGTCTGGTATTCAGTCCTTAGTCTTTAATACATTAAATGTGTTTTTGTGTGGTCTCAGGTTAAATATATCTAGAGCCATATTTTTTCTCTTGTGCACTTGTTTGGTTTCATTTCCTACTCTATTTTTTAAGAAGTTTAGCTTTTTACCAATGCAAAACCAAAAATTTTCTCACATTGGTAGTTTTATTTTTCTTTTCTGTTAATTTTTTCTAGAGTGTACTATGATACTTATTATAGTTATCTAGGCATTACTGTTTTCTAGATACATATTGAACTATTGATAAACCAGTAGGTGCTAATTTTCCATCAAAGCTGAAAGAAATTTTCTTTAGAATTAGGTGGAAAATAGGAAAAGTTTGATGCTTAAAGATATTGGTTTAAAGACATAAGTGATAATTTTAAGGGTTCCTCACTAGTGAGGTTTACCTTTATGACCTTTATGTAAGTGTGTCTTATAATGTGGATATTCTATCAGAGATGTGAACCTTTCAATAATAGAGATATCAGAATTTCACCAAAAATAGATGTAGGACCAATACACCTGTCTGAGATATTGAATGAGCTTGTTAGATAAATGCAGTCATTAATCTATTTTATTTATTGAGTGAATGAGTCATGTCTATAAATATTTAATGAGAAACTGATATTATTTTCTTTTTAAACCAGTCCACTGAGAGTAATAGAACCTAAAAGTTGCAAATTTTTCATGTGAAGACAAATTTAACTTAATAGTAATGGCTCCTCTTCCCTTTTATTCATTTATTAATGATTCTTTCAATCATGGTTTTGAAAGGCTGTTTTTCTTTCTATAGCAGGTGGCTACAACATCTGCATTAAAGCATTTTATTGAATCCAATGCACAGCATAAATGAATATGCTATGTAAATCGTAACTCACCTATTCAAGGAAAGGAAAAATGATTTATGTAAGTAATAAATGTTTTCATAAAATTTCATTGATTATTATGTAAATAATGCTAATAGCCATCAATAACATATGGTTTCCTTTAGAATATGATATTTAGAATCTTAATGCTAAAAAACGTGTTTTTTAACTTTCCATTTAACATTATTATATATCTGAAAAACATTACATTTTACTACTTTGGGTAGACACATAATTGTTTCAATACGTATTTTTACTAGTTTAAGAAAATTAACTTATGCGGAAAAAATCTTCTGAATGTAGTTTTGATTACCTGGTGCATTGGAAATGACATTTGAACTTAAAATAAATTATATATCAATTAAGCTATTATTAGGTACTATATTGAACTGATTAAGAACACATCTCCTAGAATCAAACTATTCTACTTTTAATATTAGCTTAATTTGAGTTAAATCACCTTGGAGTGAGTTCCAGAACATTTGCAAGTCAGTGGTTCCCCTACTTCTATATGCAGTCCCCTGAAAGATGTTCTAAAACACAAAGGTCTAGGCCCCACCCTCAAAACCCCTTCTTATTGTGTATAGCTTTTGGGTTAAAAAACCAGACTTTAAATTTGTAAAATCTTTAGCAGTGATATCCTATTGACTTAATGGGCCACGCATTGGGGTACTAAATGCAAGGTTGACTCCCATGAAGAGTTGGCATCTCAGAGACGCATGGAAGGTCACTGGGAGTCAGCTTTGACTTGCTAGTAGTGAGTTTTGCTTTGGGGTTTGGAACTTCATATTGCGTCGGTGAAGCTTCTCTTATTCTTTGAATCGTCCCTTCAAAATAAGAATGCACTTCACATTCTCTCAGCTACTCATTCTTCTGGATATATGCTATATCATGCCACTATGTATAATGCTACACTAAATTTTCTCAATTTCAAGCACCCACTTACCGTTTTCTTTTCAGCTTGTTAGAAAGGTTCTTCACTACTTAGGGATGAATATAGTGGTGGCATAATGGGCTTATGCTGTGGACTCCAAACCAAAGGTGAGCAGTTAATAATCACAGCTGCTCCACTGAAAGAGATGAATTTTCCTGTTCCCACAAAGAGTAAAGAGTCTCAGAAACCTACGGGGGTGGTTCTAGAGCCAGAGGGTCACTTTGAGTCAAAAGTGGACTTCACAGCAGTGAGTTTTTTTGTTGCAGCTTTTATGATGTCTGTGAAACTTCAATTGCATTTTTAATTTTGCTTTTAGATCCTCAATTTTTTTTACTTAAAATTTACCTACTCCAGACCATTAATTACCACTTTTACCACCAACAACCTGACTTAAGACATCATCTCTGAGAGGTCTGTGCTCCCGATCCTAAGGTTGTACCCTGAGCATTATCAACAAACCAATTAAAGATTTAATTTTAAAATCACTAATTGGATTATGCTGCAAAATTGTCACTAAATCTAGCATAACATAATTCAATCAAACCTCTAAACTGTAAACATGATAGTTGATGGCCTGCGTTGTAAATTTCACATCGCCTTGCATTGGTGTGCCTTTTACTTGTGATGGCTATTCATAAAATATGCATGTAACTCTGACTTCTTTTGTATATTTGATGAAGTTGCCTGAAGATTCTATCCACAATTGAGTTCAAGGAATTGCCTACATCTCTTTTATTACATATTTTTCTTTATAGAACTTGTAATCACTTAGCTTGTCTTATACTTTGCTTATTATGTTCAAAATGTGTAACAGTTAATAAGACAGTCAATACTGAATCTCCCTCAAATACAATGACATTGATGATCAGAGCAAACTATCAGTCTCAACTTTTTAAATTAACAATAAAATAATGAAAGAGTATGAACAATGTCTTTAATTACCTAAGTTAGCAAAATACAAAGATAGATCTGAGAAAAGAAAATAAGGTCAATTAATAAACATTAAAATGAAATTAATTTGAAAGTAACAAAAATAGAATTAATCTGATGAATGCTTATGAGTTTTTTAATGAAAAAGGACTACAATAAGCACCTACATGTCATGATAAAAGATAATATAAAAGTTATAAATGCACAGCCATCTCAAAGATTTCAAAGAAACATTTTGCTCAGTTCAAATACATTCAATACATTTAATAGCCCAAATGCTCATGCACATGGCCATTGAATCAATAGTGACGGATGCTCTGAAGTAGAACAGCCTTTAAAGTTTTCCTGTGAGGTTTCCTGTGATCTTTGCGGAAACTAGCCACCACACTTTTCTCCATGGAATCATGAGGGGGTGAAAATGGATCACCTTGTGGTTAGAGGCCAAGAACTTACCCACAGGTCACTGTGATTCTTTTAATAGGCCAAATTTGATGGGTAAAATATAAAATCAAACTGCCCTAAGAAGAAATAAAGGAGTTATTATTAGATGCAGAGCTGACAACATATAGGTCCAGTAGTTCCAACACACCTGCCACCTCATGGGAGAAATAAAAGGTAGTTGACCTCTATAAATATCATCTCCTAGAAAACCATTATAGTACAGTGCCACTCGGTCCTATGGGTTTGCTATGAGTTGCAATTGGTTTAACAGCAATAGGCTTTGTTTTCTTTGGGTCTTTTTCTTTCTTTAAGGAGAAATATCATTTTTCTTGAAACCACAATCAATGTTCATGGAATCAGAAGTCAAGAAATCAAAGGACACATTGTATTGGGGGAAATTTGCTGCATAAGACCTTTTTAAAATATGAAAGAATCAAGATGTCTCTTTGAGGACAAAAGTGTGTCTGACCTTAACCATGGTATTTTCAATTGCCTCATATGTACATAAAAGTTGGACAATGAATAAAGAAGACCAGAGAATAGTTGATGCCTTTGAATTTTTGTCCTTGTGAAGGATATAGAATGGCCTGTGGACTACTAAGAGAACAACAACAAAAATCTGACTCAGAAGGAGACTTCACCTTTTGTACTTTGGATATGTTGCTAGAAGAAACCAATCCTCGGAAAAGGATAGCCTGACTAAAAGAACAAAACAATCTATATAAGGAAAACTACAAAATACTATTACAAGAAACTGAGAGTGACCTCAACAAATGAAAGAATATCCCATAATCATGGATTGGAAGACTCCATATAGTTAAGATGTCAGTTCAACCCAAGGCACTGAATAAGCTTAATGCAATTCTGATACAATTACCCTCTTCTTTCTTCAAAAAAAATGGAAAAAATTATTACCAAGTTTTTATGGAAAGAGAAGAAGCCAAGAATTAGCAGAGAACTCTCAAGAAGAAGCACACAGTGGGAGGGCTTGCTTTGCCAGACTTTAACAGATATTATATAGCCCCAGTGGTCAAAACTGCACGGAATTGGTATAATGATAGATACACAGACCAATGGAAAAGAACTAAAACTCAGAAATAAAGGCATCAGCAGACAGACAATTAATCTTTGATAACGGCCCAAAATATATCAAACAGGAAGCAGTGCTCAAATGTTCATCGCAGCACAGTTCACTGTTTTGACGAGTTGGAAATAACCCAAATATCCATCAACTGATAAATTGATTAAAAATCTTTTTTGCACACATACAATAGAGTACTTTGCATTACTGAAAAGCAGTGATAAACACATGAAGCATATCACTGCATGGAAAGAACTGGAGGAAATTATGCTAAGTGAAGAATGTCAAGTGCAAAAGGACAAATACAACATGTCTGCTGAGATAAGCTTAAAAAAGTGAAAAGAAGGCATAAAAGGGGCATAGGGGGAAAAGCTACTGTAGACAAAAATTCCTAGGGTGAGGGCCAAGTAGAATGGCAGGGGCCAGACCAAATCCAGGGCTACATTTGATAGACATCTGGGGGGGGGGAAGATGGTGATATGTAATGGGGGAATGGGGCACTAACCCACCCAAGAGGTGTGTATTGCTTATATTCTCCAAAGGGAAAGAGGAACCAAACTTAAAGGTGGTGTTCCAGTATGCCAATGCACCATGATGGCATCAAATGGGGAGCCAGTGGAGGAGTATGAGGGCTCAGCCCCAATACCAACTACATGGGCAGCTGCCACTTCCCTCCAGGGGAGTTTGCTTTGAAGCTCAGCACTGAGGCTGCAGCACTGGGAGAGAGTCATATCTGACCAGAGCACATGAGAGCACATTAAGTGGAAGGAAGAGAGTGGAGTGCATCCTGGACACTGAACCTTGAAGATGATCTCCCTACTCAGAGAAACCATTGCAAAGATAAGACCATATGGGCAGCCCCACTATGAAATATGGTGTCCCTTGTTGACCCAAGGCCCTATGGGGACAACACTGGAGAAGTAGGATTGGGAGTGTACCCAGTCTGACCCCACCACACTGAGGCAAGGGCATGCAGCAGAGCAGCAGGAGGGGAAGAGCATGGAGTTCTCGAGGGAGTACTAAGGATATACTTTGGGATCAGGATGTGGCAGTCCATTTTACTCAACTGGGGGACACTCCTGTAGGTCAACAAACAGACCTTGAACTATTTATAGGTTTTGCTTTTGTTATTATTATTATTGTTATTATTTTACTTATTTATATATGATTTCCAGACATTAGTTTTTTGTTGTCATCATTCTGTTCTCTTTTGTTGCTTCATCTTTTGATGACTTGCTTTTTGTACATATTATTATCTCTGCAAATCTATATAGATAAGGAAGACTGGATGAACATCTGGAGAAGAAAACAACTGAACTGATGATTCTAGGGGGGGATATGGGAGATGGCGAGGTGGGGGAAAGGAGGTGGTGTTGATTATCCCAGGTATAAGGGAACATCAAGTGATCCAAAATCAGTGGCAGGGTGAGTGTAAAAGGTCTGATAGGGATTGATCAAGAATAATGTAACAGAGGGAAGGTACTGAAACACAAATGAAAGATGAGAATGATGGCAGGAGAAGAGGAAAGTAAAAGGAATAGAGAACCTGAAGGCAAAGAGCATTTACAGAGGTCTAAATACAGGCAAGAATATAGGTAAATATATTTATATATGATGATGGAGAAAGAGCTCTATGGGCATATACTTATAGGGTTAGTAGAAAGTCAGCAGATGGATATTGGACCTCTATTCAAGTACATCCTCAATGCAAGAATACTTTGTTCTATTAAATTGCATTCCTTGATGCTCACTTCCCTGACACAAATCACCAAAGACAAATATATGCACAAGCAAAAGTGATGAAGAAAGCTGATGTTGCATGACTGTCTAAGATACAGCATCTGGGGTCTTAAAGGCTTGAAAGTAAACAAGCGGCCATCTAACTAAGAAGCAACAAAGTGCACATAGAAGAAGCACACCAGCCTGTATGACCATGAGGTATCAATGGAGGCAATTATAAAGCATCAAAGAAATAAAATCATTTCATTGTGCACCACCTTCCTGATATGATTGCTGAAGAAAAATGTATGCATAAGCAATTGTTGTGAAGAAAGCTAATGGTGTCTGGCTATCAAAAAATATCATATCTGGGGTTTTAAAAGTTTGAAGGTAAACAAGCAGCCATCTAGCTAGAAGCAACAAAGTCCACAGTAGAAGCAGCACATCAGCCTGTGTGACCAGGAAGTGGAGAAGGGATCAGGTATCAGGCATCAAGGAGCTAAAAATTATATCATTATAAATGAAGGGGAATTCAGATTGGGGACCCAAGAATCATCTTCTGGGGAAGTGGCATCCCCTTATAGAGGGGTTGTGGGGAGGAGATGAGCCACTCAGGGCACAGTGTCGCAATAATGAAATATGCTACTTTCCTTTAGTTCCAAAATACTTCCCCCCTCTCACTATCATGATCTGAATTCTACCTTACAAATCTTATTAGACAAGAGTATGTACACTGGTACAGATAGGAACCAAAATCATGGGGAAAAGATGATTCCTTTTAGGACCAGTGGTGAGAGTGTTGATAGTGGGAGGATGGAGGGAAGGTAGAGTAGAAGGGGGAACCAATGATAAGGATCTACTTAAAACCTCCTCCCTGGGGTACAAACAACAGGGAAGTGGGTGAAGGGAGACATCAGACTGCATTTGATATGACAAAATAATAATAGCTTATAAATTATCAAGGGTTCATGAGGAAGGGGGGAGCGGGAAGGGAGTGGAAAAAGGAGAAGCAGATACCAAGGGCTTTAGTAGAAAGAAAATGTCTTGAGATTGATGATGGCATCAAAGGTACAAATGTACTTTGTATACAATAGATGTATGTATAGATTATGCTAAGAGTTATATGAGCCCTCAATAAAATCATTTTTAAAAATGATAGAATTAATGTCAAAAGAACAGAAGCCATGGACAAAGCTTGGTGGTGAATCTTCTGAAGGGAGATTTTTCCCTCCAATTGCTGATACCAATAAGAATGTTGCACATCTGAGAAGTCCAAGCATCCTGTCATTGCCTGAGACAAATAGCAAAATAAACCTTCAAAAGTGCACCCCATACATTGTCCTCATACTTCATTTTTAGAAGTGCTTTCATTTAATGATATTAATATCCTTATTTTACCCTTCTGGTAAATCAAACTTTATCCTGTCTCAGGCATTCTGTGTTTTATTGCTTGTGCCCCATAGTCCACACTCTGGTCTTACATAGATGCTCCTGACCGTTTCATGTGTTGATACACATGGCGTAGTGGGTTCTGCATGCGTATCCTAATTGCAAGGTCAGCAGTTTGAAGTTTGACAAGTCACACCTCAGGACAAAGATGAAGCTTTCTACTCTCTTAAAAAATAATTTGTAAATTACTAAGGTTCAAGGGGAAGGGGGGGAGGAAGGGTAATATAGGGAGCTGATAATGGGGGCCTGGAGAGAGGGAGAATGTTTTGAGAGTGATGATGGCAATGGGTGTGTAAAAGTGGCCTGCACACAACTGATGTTGTTAGGGATTGTGATGGGAGTTGTAGGGGCCCCCCAATAAAATGATTCATTAAAAAAGGGTGGGGGAGGGGAAAGGGGAGTTTTTTTTTTTAAGAGGAGCTTGTACTAAAGGTTCAAGTGGAAAATGTTGGGAAATGTATGTGGAAACATGTGTGCAAATGTGCTTGATACAAATGATGTACTGAATGTTGTAGTAGCTATAAGAGCCCCCAATAAAATTAAAAAAAAATTTTAAATGTTAGAGTCTAAGAAACCCCACAGTTCTATCTTGTCCTATCAGGTTAGTATGCGTTGACATTCACTCAGTGGCAATGAGTTTGTAGTTTTGCTTGGATATCCACTGCTCATTCATTAGCTTAATTTAGTTTCATGAAAAGAGGATGACCACATCAGATCACAAATTGGCAGCTGACTATATCTTTGTCTAACTGTCGAATGATAACATGTCAGAATGACTACATTGAGAATCACAACACAGCCAAGAAGACATATATCCCTAACTCTGACAACTAGTGCTACCATCACCATGTACCATGACATTCATTACTGCTCGATATACTCAGAAGAACTGCAACATAGTTCCACAGTAGCTTTGTTATTATGGTCATGAATGCAGAATGACATATAACAAAATAGTTGGTAAGTGAGGGGTCTGTGTAATCAAAAGTTACCATCTTTGGAGTGTTTCTATGAGAATTAAAAATAGACGACCCCTTTAATTTCTATCTTTAAGCTCCATCAGTTTTCAACTGCAATATATTGATTTTATATTTTGTCTAACTGTTTAAGCACTATAGAGAAAATATTATACAACTTTGTGAACTTACTTTGCTAAAATATTTGATCATGTGATAAAGACATATTTTAATATGAATTGACAAATCTTTTCTTCATGAATACTCCACAATGGGTCATGTAACTCTTATGGGAAATGTTCTTCATTTTAAGGGAAAATAATTTATTAGGGGAGGGGAAACACCCTTGCAATGACAGATAAGATTTTTCTGAATCCTGGAAAGATTTGTGTATTGACTCATCACTCTTCAAAGAGTCCTTTATGGTGAGAAGGGGGGGCAGTGAGGGTCAGAGGTAGCTGTCTCTTCTCTTTTGTAAAAGTTGAGGATATATATATATATATATATATATATATATATTGCTTCACATCTCATTTATAATACATCCTTCTAATTTTTACTTACCCAGAATTCCATCTTTTAGTCTCAGAGTGAGAATTGGGTATGGGGAAATATGTTTGTTTTTTATTTTATCGTCATTATTTTTTTGTTATTAGGCATTAGGGTGAAAATGTGCACAATAGAACATGTTACCTCAACAACTTCCACGTGTATAGTTCAGTACCATAGGTGACACCCTTGAAGTTGAGCAACAATTCTCATTTCCTTTTCCTTCACCATTCATATAAACTCTCACTCATTCCTACTGACATCTTATTGATTCCGACTCATAGAGATCTTATGGCCCTTAGACTCTGGGATAGGGTAGAACTGTTCCTGTGGGTTTCTCAGATGGTAACTCTCCACAGGACTGCCGGGCTTTAACTTTCTCCCATGGAGTGGTCAGCGGTTTTGAACTGTTGAATTTGTGGTTAGCAGTCTGATGTAACTCACCGCCCTTCCAGGTCTCCAAACATGAACAGGCACATGAATGCACACACATACATACAAAAACATAATCACAATGACTTCCCTCTTCCTTTCCTTGCTATCGCTGTTAGCTGTTGCTGTCTGGCAAACTCATGTGAAAGTGAAGAAGTGCCTTCCCAGAGATCATGTCACAGGTCTCTCCTCTGCAAAATCACCGGCGAGTCTGGGTCCAGGCGGCGTTTGGATCCTGGAGTGGTTTGGTCTCAGAAGACAGTACGGACTCACACCGCACTTGCGACCCTTTCTCCCTCCTCCCGCAGAAATTGCAGGCGCCCATGTGCCAGTCATCACCTTCACTCATCTGCTTCCTGCACTGGGAATTGGGTGACTCACAGCTACCATGGCTTGGGGGCTGGCGAAAAGGCCCCAACAAGAAGAAATCAGAACTGCTGCCAGCTAGGTGGAACCACAATAAAGACTTCTATGTCCTTCACTATGAGTTCAAGGAGGAATCCAGAAAGTTCCTTGTAAAGGTGGTCACCGTGGAGAAAAGCATGATCATCCATGTGCTGGACTGTGGCTCACAGCAAGTGGGAGACTTGACTTTGCACTTGGGCAACTATATCAGTGAGGAACACTTGGGTGACTTCCACAGGGCCTACAAGAACAGTGGGGAACTTTGGTCTCCAGTTTTGTCTGGGATCGTCTCCCCCATCAAGGACTACCAGGACAAGGCACCAGGTGAGCACCCCACACAAGGAGTTCCCACCTGCCACCGCCAGAAAGGTGGACCCCTGGGCATCCTCCCACAGCACCCCCACTCCAGTCAGCAGCCTTCCTGGCGCGATTCCCTGGGTCCATTTTCTGTAGGGGGAGAGGACCTGGACCCCTTTGGGTGTCGACCAGGTGGCATGATCGTGGACCCCCTGAGATCTGGCTTCCCCAGAGCACTCATTCGACCAGTCTTCAGGCCTCGCTAACCGACTTTCTACCGGTCTTCAGGCCTTGCTAACTGACTTTCTCCCGGCGCAGTGCTCC
Source organism: Nesogale talazaci (assembly GCA_004026705.1). Lineage (NCBI taxonomy): Eukaryota > Metazoa > Chordata > Mammalia > Afrosoricida > Tenrecidae > Nesogale > Nesogale talazaci. Next base: position 13,497 of record PVJH01002693.1, on the reverse strand, counting down.
CAGGAGCATGACCCCTTTGGGCCCATTGGAACCAGCCTGTCTGGACCAGACCACTTCCCCCCACCGGGCCACGATAAGGGATACCTATAAAAGCCTCAAGAAGGTAACATCCCAGCCTTCCTGCCATTTGCCTGGAGCTGCCACCGTTGGTCCAACCAACAGGCCCGTTCTCCTGGGCTGGGAATGAGGGACCCTATCCATGTAATTGCAGGCTGGCTGGGGTTGTCTCCCCACCCCATTCTAGAGCCACGATCCCTGCTGCAGCCCGTCACCTGGCAGTGTGTAGGTCACAGGGAGGTGTTTCTCATCACTAGCTCCTCCCCACCTTCCCGGAGAGACTTGGCTACACATACCCGCTATGAGAACAGAAGGCATTTTGGATGTTATTCTTATTTTTGTTTGTTTGTTTGTTTGGTTTTGGGGCATCACTGCCCTCTGATGGTGGGAGTAGGAGGCCCAGGCTTGCTGCTGGATTTGAACCTCCAACCCAGTGGGCCGCAGTCCTGCGCACAACCACTATGCCACCAGGGCTCAGCCCTGGATGTTATTCTTAAGAACCAAACGAAATACCAAAAAAAACCCCAAAACTTTTCAGTGGACAAGTGACTTTGTGTCAGACTTCTTATCTTACCCCTGCTAAACATGAAGCATCTTTCTTTTCTAAATATTTTCTTTTCCCCCTTAAAGAGTTCATAAGCTATTTGTTTTTCCACTCCTTACTGATTTCTCTAGGCATGTTGATTCTGAATCTCATTCGTTTTGTGGTGTTAACAAAATAAACCACAAAGCAATGAAAGACTAGGGCTTAATAGAGCATGAATCTGTCCACACATACAGAGACGGATTTGGTTCTAAGCAAAACCTAAACAACTCAGTAGTCTGGCTACATTAAAAAATATACAGAGGAAGGAAAAGAAGAGACCAATTAAAAAAAAGACAAACAACAACAACATCCCAATCATTGCCTAATCGTAACACAATTGGTTAAACCTTGTATCACTTACTGTAATTGATTGAAATCATGTTACAAGATGGTGTCTTGTTTAGCTTGTGAGATAGAATGGAGGAGCATACATCTTTATGAATAATCTAAAGATTTTTAAATGATAAACACCATTTTTTCCCTCAGGGGACAAGAGCTACTACTCAAAGATCCATTATTTGCATTACGTATTAGTAATTAGAATTAGAATTAGTTTACTTTTAACAAATAGCTCCCTTAGGTGGAGGATCACAAGATTAAATGATTGTGTTAAAAGAGGCATCAATTTTCTTTTTCTAGTGCTCTTTAGGGCCAAATATAACAAATTAACAGTGCTACAATGTAGTATATCAGCTACTGGTAGTGTGTTAGTCTGGGTAGACTAGAGAAACAAATTCATAAACACGCATATGTGGATAAGAAAGAGGTTTATACACCAGAGGAAATGAACATTGAGAAAACATCCCAGTCCAGTTCAGATCAAGTTCATTAGTCCCATATTAGTCTATCTATCTGACAGCAATTCACAAAGTCCCCTTCAGACTCATGAAACACATGCAATGATGCTGAATGCGGGAAGATCACAGATCAGTGGGTAGCAAGTCATTGAATCCAGCTGTGGTATAAGCATCTCAGCGCTGCCAGAGGTCTCCACAAGGCTGCTCCAGCACCCAGTGCTACATCAAGGTAGGTCCATGTGGCTTCTTCTCGGGGATGTCTCATCAGCCTTGTCAGTAGAGTCTCTCAGGCAGCAAGAGTTGTCAGTAGAAATTTTCCAAGGAAGAGAACCAAGAGAGCTATTATCTCTGCCTCCAAGAAGGAATTTCCAGATCTCCCAGAAGTCTCAGGAGAAGGCCATGCTCACACAGAGGTCTAATTGGCTATCTCTAGATCAACAGACTAGACTACACCTTAAACCTCAAATTGACACTACATTGGTTGACTGTCACCGGTAGTGAGAAAAAAACAGGGCTGGTGGCAGAGTGGGTTATCTTTTAGGTTGCTTACCACAGGCCAGCAGTCCCAAACCACTCACCATTTCTAGATAGAAAGCCAAGGATTCTATTACTATAAAGAGTTTCAGTCTCAGAAACTCACAGGAGCTATATTATACCCTGTCCTATTGGGTCACTTTGAGTCAGTATTAACTTGATGGCAGTTAATTTTGAAGTTTGAGGTAAAGAAAAAGAACAAAAGAAATGAATAAATGTGCAATTGTTGCTCCCCTTCCTCTTTTAATGGTTAGATTTTACTGTTCACTTTGGGCTTATTGGTAAGTAAAATCCCTTGATATTCAAGTAAGATGGCTATTTTTCATTTGTTTCCTCTCTGTAACTGTTTACAATCCCAGTGTGAATATCCACTACATTTTGTCCATTACTTTGTCTATCCAGGGTCTCTTGGCTCTTTCCACCCTTGACCATTGTCAGTAATGCTGCAACAAATATTGGTTTCTGTGCAACGGAATTGACATCAGTGGGTCATGGAGTCATTCTATGTTAGAGGGATCACTAAACTATTTTTCCCAGTGGCTGTTCAATTTTAATTCCCACTGATAATGAATGAGAGTTCTAGTTTCTCCATAAGCTCATCAACATCGATAACTTTTCTTTATTTTTCTCATTGTCATTCTAATAGGATTAAGATGGTAGTTATTGTAGTTTTATTTGCATTCTATTTGTTTTTCATTGTAGGTCATGATAATCTTCTTCTGACATAGAACACGTGATCTACACAAGCAAAACATAATGAAAAAGATGGACTTTGGAATTCCAACCCCCTATGGATATATGTATTTGAGTGAGAAAATGAATTAACATAGACTTTATGTTTCTTCAGTGACCCAAAATTTGATTCCAGAATTTTTACTTTCAGTTCTGCTTCTACTTACTCTCTCAAAAGTCTCTTTTTCACTGTTGTTTATTTATTGCAAAGCAGCAATATCTGCATGCGCATATTCTCACTCAGTTCTAGAACTCCAACTATCACTGTGTCTCCCCACTAGACTGTGTAGATCACAGGGCGATAGAGACCTTCTGTGTGAAACATTGCTCTATGATCTGCTTTGAGTATATCAGTCATCACAGAATTGGCTCATTATGGAGGAACATCCCCCCCTAAAAAAAAACCCTGATATTTTTCAAAGCTATGCATTTGATTTTTTTTTTTAAAAACAACTTATCACCTTCAAGGTACTCTCCATTAAAATTAATAAATTTTCAAATTTGCAATTTCCATTCTTGGAAACATTTCTCAAAATCACCTCTTGAGATGGCTGACAGCACCTCCCTCAGTTTTTTCTTCACCTCTTCTATGGTATGAAAGAGCTGTCCTTTCATGTACTTGTGCATTTCTGGACACAAAAAGAATCTCACAGAGTGGGGTTAGGTGAGTATGGGACCAGAGAGGTATGCTGTTTTTAGGCAAAAACTGATGCATTGAGATGGCTGCTTGAGCAAGTGCATAGTTGTGGTAGCAAGACCAGTCCCCTGTCTGCCAAAAATCAGGCTTTTTTTGTTGCACACTATTTTGCAAAGTTTTCAGAACCTCTAAATCAAAAGCTTGATTAATAGTCTGACCTGGTGGAGCAAACTCCAAATGCACAACCAGTCTATGTTTTTATCACATTGGGAACTTGATGGATGTCCAGAAGGAAATTTGTCATTGTGTTAGTCTGGGTATAACTAGAGAAACAAAATCCAGAGAAATATGTGTGTGTGTGTGTGTGTGTGTGTGTGTGTGTATATATATATATATATATATATATATATAGTAGAGTTTTATATAAAGAGTAAGCATACATTAAGAAAGCATACCAACCCAGTGCTGCCCAAGCCCATAAGTCCAATATCATCCCATGTGTCCAACACTGATCTACAAAGTTCTCCTCAAGTTCACAAAACACGTGCCATGATACCAACTGCAGGAGGAAAACATATCCGTGAGTATGTGAGTCTCTTAGCCATGGCAAGTCTCCACATGACTGCTCCAGCACTCAGGCTGCCTCAGGATAGGTCCGTGTAACTTCTTCTCAGGGGTGTCTCACAGGAAGTGAGTCTTGCCAGCTGCAGCAGGGAACTGCCTAAGGCGGCTGCAGCCTTGTCCAGTCATCAGAGAGCAAGAGACTGGAGAACAGGAAAGACAAGGTTCACCATGCCATTTATGTCTCTGCCCTTCGATTAATCCCACATTTATTGGCCAGGTTGGCCCAATACAATTTAATAATCTCAGTCAAAAAAAAATCTCAGTCATCAATTGATGCTTCACCTTTTTTGAAATGAGAAAACCACTCATACACTTCAGTTTGTTCACAAAACACTGTCCTTGTAGAGCTGTGTTCCGCTTCATAACCGTTTCGGTGGCATTTTTCCTGAGCAATAGATACAATGTCATAGCTGCATGCTGTTCTTTTAAACTGGTCATTACAACAAGCAAGTCCGAGTGAAACTGCTTCAACAAAAAAATTGACTGTAACCTGAGAGAACTCCATTGGATACACTTATTCAAAGTTAGTTGCTTGATACTTACCTATGAAGGTAAAATGTGTATTATGAAAGCTCCGCCTAGTGGAACTTTTCTTTTTTTTTTGTATGTGTGGAGATGTTATCCTGTCCTATATATGTAATAAAGAAATGCATCTTCGTATTTCTGCCATATTGGGAAACAAGGATAAATGCGTATGGACTTTGAAACTTTCCAGTTTGTCCTCCAGATATTTGCCCTTGTTGTGCACTGTTGAAAAAATTCTGACTTGTCGTGACGCTGCTGAACAGAGTGTTCAAGGCTGAAATTCTTTAGTGAGCAGATCCACACATCTTGTCTCTCAAGGAGAAACTGGCTGGTTCCAGGAGTTGACTTTTCAGTTAGCAGCCGGGCACTTAACCATTGCACCACCACACAAGCAAAACAAAGTGAAACAAAGCAAGAAGAAAAAACAAACTCACTGCCATGAGGTTTATTCCAAGTGAAAATGAGGTAGGATTTCTTCTGTGGGCTTCTTAGATCACAATTTTCATGGGAATGGAAAGCCTCGTCTTTCTCCCGTGTTGCGTGCTGGTGATTTTGAACTGCTGAGCATTCCGTTAGCAGCCCAACTTGTAACCACTGCACCACCAGCGCTTGCACTCCATCACCAGGAATCCTTAAATTTGTGCTGCTGTTGGAGAACTCCAATGAAAAACAAACTCTCCTCCCAACCTGGACAATGTCTCCACAGAAACAGACATGAAAGAAACATTTTGTAGTTGAATAAGCAATAACCCCCAACCTGATGCACCCTAAGCAATCCTTAAAGAGATGACACATGCAGGAGAAATCTGATCCTCTGTAGTGCTGAATGGGCATAACCCATTACATTTGTGCTTTCAAGATAAAATTGCTAATTTCCTCCTACCTTTATGGAAGGACACCCGAGATTATAGTAATCTCCTTCCAGGAAATAGGGTAGTAGGGGAGGATTACCGGAAATTACATTTCAAGAAGTGCTTGCCTGGTCTTGAAATTTGCATACTTTTCAGAGGGACGGGGTGGGGGGTGGGGGGGGGGGAAGATTCCACAATGACAAGTATATAAAGTGCAAGACCAAGGAACAGGGAGGCGTCCTCTCTTACATTTAATGGGGCCAGGGGTGGGGGGAAAAACTTATTTTCAATTTATCTTTACCATTACACTACTTTTACAACTGCATTTCCTCTCACTTGGAAAATATAATGTGTTCTTATATTTTTATCTCTATATATTTTATGTATTATAAATCCGTGAAAGGCTTAGGATGTGTGCAGTATGGTCTCACTTTTAAAGACCCGAGTATTGTTTTTGGAGAGAAATCCTACCCACAAAAACAAATCCACCATCCTTGAGTCAATTCCTACCCAAGATGTAAAGGTTTTCTGGGTATTTGAACACTTAGGGAGATAGTCTCATTTTGCTCCCTTGGAATGACAGATGACTTCCTACAAGGACAGTAGGGTTAACAATGCTGTGCTTACATGACAGAACCACCACTACTCCTTCAGGAGAGAACAGAGAGTTCAAATACAATTTATGCTAGGTCCCATCGATTTGGTTATGACCCATGGTGACTCTATGCATAAGAGAAAGGAACACTTCATGGTCCTGCACTATCCTTACAACAGTTTCTGTATATGAAACCTTTGTTACTGTCACAGTATCAATTCCTTTCACTGAGGGACTTCCACTTTTTCTCTGCCTCTTTACTTTACCAAGCGTGATGTCCTTCTTCAGGGACTGTTCTCTCCTGACATGATGTCTATAATTTATAGAACCACACTTCTCAAGCCTTAGAAAGGACAAAGTTAATCCAAGACAAGCCATGTAGATGCTGGAGATCACCAGCATGAAGTCATAATATTGTTAAAGGACTTATGGAACCATGAGCACAGAAATAGGATGTAGAGAAAAGGCGAATTGTAAACTCACAAAATCAAATCCTTGGCTGCTGAGTTTATTCCAAGCACAGAACAGCCAACAGAAGTGGGAGAAGGAAACTTACACTATCACAGAGAGAAAAGTTTACAAGGTTGGTTCATGTTCCTCCAACAAAGCAGTTGGAATATGACTCATGCTTATGAGACTAGTACTCAATTATCATTAAGGGAATTCCCAAGTAAGTCCTTAATGGGAAGACTACTTTTCCTGAAGTCACTAGGAGAAGGGTAGACATCTACTTTCATGCACATGCTGCCTGGAAGCTGAAATTTGCATACTGCTAGCCAATGTTGAGAAAAAAGCTTCATGGAGGATGAATCTATGTGTGTTAGTCCGGGTAGACTAGAGAGACAATTTCATAGACATGCATATGGATTTAAGGGAAAGGTTTATATACAAGAGGAATGGAACATTGAGAAAGCATGCCAACCAAGTCCAGGTCAAAGTCATAAGTCCGATATTAGCCCATATGTCTGATACCAATCTATAAAGTCTCCTTGCGACTCATGAAGTCACAGGCCAGTGGGTACAGAACCCTGGCTCTGGCAGGGTTCTCTTCATGGCTCCTCATTTCCAGGGGTCAGGGTCCATCAGCAGTATCTATTGGTGATAGAAATATCTCAGTACTGGCAGGAGTTTCTTTCTGCGGCTTTTCTGGCTTCAGAGGTCTGGTTCCACCAGCGTAAGGCCATGTGGCTTCTCATCTGGCTTTTTCGGTTCCTTGAATGCTGCCATGTTGTCTTGTCAGTCAAGTGACTCCCAAGAACTGGGAAAATGGTCTCTCATCTTGACGAGGGAAATATCGAGGGACTTCCCAGAATTCTCAGGAGAAAGCTATGTCCACACAGAGGTCTCATTGGCTATCTCCAGATTGACAGGCTAGACTCCACCCCTACCTCCCAAACATGAAATTGACATCAAGTTCATGACCACCACACTATGTGTAGACTCAAAAATAAACTTGAGGATCCCACTGTGAACAATAGCCTTCCACAAACTTATTGCTCAGAATTTAAACTCTAATATATTATCAATTTCTTACAATTTATACTTGATACTATTTTCTAGTAGAAACCAATTACTTCAGTGGAAACCATACCTATCTATTTCTATTTCAGATTTTAGGTCCCAATGCTTCCTTGGAACCCCCTTAGGCAGTTCTATTATGGTCCATAAGGCCTCTATGTGTCAGAATCGAATCAATGGAAATGCTTTGTTTTAATTTTCCTATCTTTTGATTCTTAAAGATAAGAATCTCTCTTGGCAATGGTACTACCAGATGCTTCTAAGAAGGAAGGGTGAGGGAATTTCATCTCACATAATCAAGGCTTTTTATCATGGTACCATTCCCTAAATAAAGGTATAATGTCTGATAAAGTAGAGAGGCAGGGGAACGAGAAAGACCTATAAAGAAAAGGATGTAGCCACGGATGTCACCGTCCCAACAGTTGTGAGGCGGGCACAACAAGGGACCATATTTCATCCTCATATACAAAGGGCTGCTAGGAGCTGAAGCTCACTCAATGGCATCAAATCACAGCATAAATAAAATTGTTCAAGGCCTATAGTTTTTGCCTAATCTTTATATTCCACTGATAATGATAAAATATCTTTGCATTTTAAGACAATATGTTCTTATATCACAAAATAATAGCCTCATTATTCCCTCCAATACATAATGTTTATTTTGATAAGCATGGTATAATTACTTTCATACGTTTTTCAGTTGGTACATAATAGATCTTTCCCCTATAATGATGGCTATCTCTTGGTGGTAGTTGTTTGATTTGTGTTCTATTTTGCATGCATTTTATTGGCAAACATTAAAACAGCTTCCTCAAATATAAATTATAATGATTAATTTAGTGCAGCATGAGGAGTGAAATAGGAATAAGAATTTGCATTAAGAAAGCTTACTATTTTAGTAATTTCAACATGGGCTTGCACAGTGGTTTCCTTGACAACAAGAGATAGTGAAAACTTATTTGGTAGTTTAGAATTATATTACCTCATAATTTGATGTAGGTCTGTATTATTTTAATTTTTTCAAAGAATATTCTTTTGAATGTAACAAAACTAGATTAAAAAGCTTGCCAAAGCAAAAAAATAAAAAAGCATATCTTAAATTTACTGAGCTTCAGAGAATACAAGAGAAATGAGATGAAGCAAAATGGACGTGGTTCAATTTAAGTTAAAAGTAATCACAAAAATAGTTAATATTTTTGAAAACAGTAATTTTAGAATACAGATTTAATGAAATGAACCTAAAATTAATGATATTGAAATATACTGATGGTCTAGACATATGCCTAGTATATGTCCTTGTAAAAAAGAAGAAAGACTATATCGTAATTATTCTGATTATACACATATGATCATTATTTTTAAATCATTGAACCAGTTCTGCAGCAGAGCTGCTGACTCAGTAATGAGAACTTCAGTGTCAAGAAGTAGATGTCCCCTTGAAAATACCTTTAATAGTGTGGGACTGCGGCCCACCGACTTGGTGGTCCAAATCTAGCAGCAGCTCTCCAGGTGCAAGGCTGAGCCTCCTACTCCCATGAGAGGGCAGTGATGCCCCCCCCCCAAAAAAAAACACCAAAACAACCACGAAAACATGATAACAAAAATTAGCATTTCACAGAAGATAAAGTCCATGAGGATCCTAGACCAGGGAAGCCAGATACTTCTGGCATCTTCACTTCTGGTATTTTCTATATTGACCTCACTTTCAAACTATCAGAAGATATTGTTGTTAATTACTGTTAAGCAAAGTTTGACTCAGGATGATTCTTAACCCAAGTTTGAGACTATATATTCCAGATGGAATTTCCAAGAAATTCCACCATCATAAGTCTTGGCATCAGAAGTCAATCAATAGCCAGACTCAAATGTTCATATCTGACCCAATCATTGTCAAGAAGAATAGGAAATACTGATTGGTTTGGACTGATCACCTCTTGTGGAATGCTGTTGTTATATAGTCTGAAGTTGGTTCTGACTCACAGAGATACCATGTGCCACACATGAACACACTGCCCAGTCGTGCACCACCCTAAAAAAGTGTTGCTATGTTGAAGACCATAATCACATCTAACATGTCACTCCATCTTGCTTATTAGGGCTTTCCACTTTACCTCTGCCCCTCTACTTTATGAAGCATGAAGTCCTTCTCCAGGGACTGGTCTTTACTGATAACATATCCAAATATCTGAGACAAAGTTTCAACTTCTGGTTTCTAAAGTAGTATTCTGCCTGTATTTCAAACAGATCTGTTTGTCCTTTTGTCAGTCCATGGCACTGCAATATTCTTTGACAACACCTTAACTCAAGTTTATTGGTTTTTTGCTGGCTACTTTTATTAAATATTCGACTTTCACATGTGTACGAGTTGATTGAAAGTACAATGGCTTATGTAAGGTGTATGTGAGTCCTGAAAGTAACATTGTTGCTTTTCAACAATTTAAAGAGGTCCGTCTAGCTGATGTGTCCTAAAACAATGCATTGTTTGATGTCTTGATTGTGGATACAGGCAAGATAAATCCTTAATAACTTCAATGCTGTCCCCATTTATCATGATGTTACTTATTGATCCAGTTGCAAGAATGTTTGTTTGCTTTCTGTGGAGTTGTAATACATTTTAAAGGCTGCAACTCCTAATATTCACCAGCAAGTGCTTCAAATTCTTCTCACTTTCAAAAACAGTGCCATGTCAGCAGTATAATAACGGTTTTTAGTAAGAGAGCAATTCGAATCGGAAGGCACTAAAAAGAGGACTGAACAAGTTTCTCAAAGTAGAATTGGCCATAATGATGGAGATGGAGTAATGTCTGTGAGATCTACAAACATTTATTTGTTGCTAAGGTATGAACCAAAATAAAAATAGGCAGTGAAAGCTTGAAATGTATTAAGTATGCATCAAGGAAAATTAAAAGTTCTCAAAAAGATCTATATACGAGACATTACTGAGCTGAAATGAACTGCTATTGGCCCTTGCAATCAGACAGGCACCTATTTTATTATGCTAGGAATCACAGATTCAAAAGGGATTTCATTGACTTCAATGTCAAAATGGTCATTTCAAGATCTATCATGGCATACAAAACTGAATGAGATAGCATATACATCCACATATAAGGATATCTCCATAAATGGACACAAAACTATTCAAATTTAGGGAAGAATCACAAGAGCTAGTGATGCATATTAAAGACAAAAATCTACCAATATCTTCAGTTGAAATGGATCAACTATTCCACCAAGATGATTAATAATTATTAGCAGTTGGAATGCAAAATTTGAAAATAAAGAAGGAACAGTGATTGAAAAATATGACCTTGGTGAGAGAAATGAACTTGGATATGGCATGATAGAATAGTGAAAAACCATTAACTTCATCACAGATACCTGTTTTGGACAACAAGAAGGGTGACTATATGAGGCATTATCCCCCCAAAAATTCAGAATTTGTTCCCAAAGCTATATATTAAAAAATTGACAACCTTATCACCTTCATGTATTCTTCATTACGTTTAATACATTTGTCAAATATTCTATTCTATTTTTGGAAACACTTTTCAAACACATCTGTTTGGAGGGTTAAAAGCCTCTCCCTCATTTTTTCACCCTTTCTATGTCGTCAAATCTCTATCATCCCTCTTCATTCGTGGAACTAAAAAGAAGTTGCACATAGTGAGATCAGGTGAGTAATATGTGGGAGGCAAGAGAGTCATGCTGTTTGTTTGCCAAAAACTGCCACATTGAGACTTTGTGTGAGCAGGTGCATTGCCTTGGTTGCAAAAACAGTCTATTGTCTGCCATAAATTAGGCCTTTTTTTGTTGCCCACTGTTATACAATCTTTTCAGAACCTCTAGATAGAAAGCTTGATTAATAGTCTGACCTGGTAGAATGAACTCCAAATGTACTATCTACTCATCACACTAATGGGTTATCTCAAAACTGCTACATCCAGTATCTACTTGTGAGGGTTAATTTGTTTATATCCTATTTTTTTTCTATTTGTACATATGCTAGACTAGGTTTACTAGAGAAACAAATCCAGAGGCAATCATGTATTGGTGCTAGAGAGAGCTTAATATTAAGAAGAATTATATATCAAGGAAACATCCCAGCTCAGTCACACTCAACTCCCCTCATCTGAAACTAGTCCATAAGTCACTCTTCAGACTCATGCAACCACATGCAATGGTGCACAGTGCAGGGATATCATAAGTCAGTGGGTGTAGAGTCATGTGGATCCAATGGAAGTGACTCTGGTAGCAATCAGATTCCGTCAGTAGAAAGGTGAAGGCAGAGAGAGAGAGAGAGAGAGAGAGAGAAGGGTGGGAGTGGAGGCTGTTCCCAAGGTCTTCTTTATGAGAAGGCCATGCCTATAAGAAGACACCATGAGGTTGTGACCTGACAGGTTAAACTCCACCCCTACCCCTTTTAATATGTATCTTTAAGTGGACATGGAATTATGTAACTACAAGAGTACAACATTTGTAATGTATTCATGGATTTTACTCAAAAAGTCCTTGCTGCCAGTTAAGCTTACTTTATTTCAAAAGATTGTGGTTTGTAATTATCCTAAGTTTCCAATAAGTGGCTTGAAAATATCATGCTTTATTCCTAATTCAGGAGCCTTAGTGTCATAGTGGGCAATGCATTAGGCTGCTAACCACAAAGTCAGGTGTTCAAACCGACATGCTAAACTAAGGCAGAAAGACAAGACTTTCTGTTCCCTTAAGGCTGCACAGTATTAGGATACCATTCCATAGGGACATTTCTACTCTGTCTGCAGGGCTGCTAATGTCAGTGACTGCCTTGATAGCTTATAATTCAGAATGGTCAAATATTCATATTGATTATAAGGCATTTTCTTCACAGATTTATGATTTATTCTCACTTTAAACTCTAATATCACATATGTATATTGCAAGGTGCATTTGTGTGTGTGTGTGTGTGTGTGTGTGCGCACGTGTTGGGGTAAGCTTTTCCATATCACCAAGTAATAAGAATGTTTTTGACCTATTTTAAGAAAACTTTGACTGGATCAAGAAAATGACCACACAAGTCATTAAACACGCATTTCTTTTTAAATCTCTTTCTGAATCAATATTTTTAACAAAATGACACCTGGTTTTAAAAGACTAGGAAATAGGGATACTGTCACACTGGAGGCTGCCATTCTCCTGAGATGCCTTAATCACTTTTTCAAAGCTACAGGAATCATGTTGATAACATAGATAAGAATAGCTGAGTTGCACCAAACTAGGTAATTTCCCCCCACAAACTTATGAAAGTCAAAGTCTTTTGAAAATAGATTAATAAATTAAAATCAGCTAGGAAAAAATTACCCTGAAGTTATGCCTTTTATAGGATTGTACATTAATACACATAATTATCATATATTTTACATGGAATCACTGACTGGCCTGAAAGAAATAATGCTGTTGTTACTACTGTTGCCAGGAAGTCAACTTGGACTCAGCAACCTAAGAAAAACTAGATGACAGTAGTGGACAAAATCAGTAACATTCTCACAATCATCTCTGGGTTTGAACCTGGCTATAAGGCAATTCATCTCCTTGAAGGTTTCTTTCATTCCCCTGATAGCTCTTATGTCCACTTGCACTTGTATCAATCTCTCTCATTGAGGGTCTTCTGCTTTTAGGGAGGTCTTATACTTTACTAAGCATGCAATATTCATTTTGCAAAGTCTTTATTCTCTGTACACCAAGCCCCAAGTTGGTGAAAGGAAACTACTCCACCCTTTATTCTAAGGAGTGTTCTGAATATCCTTCCTCCTGTTATTATGGCAGGACATGGTATAGTCAATATTTTTTTGCCAATACCAAAATTCAATGAGATCGATTTCATTGAAGTTGTTAGTAGTTAACACATGCATATGAAGCAATTGGAAGTATTCTTGTTTAGGCCAGGAACATCTTAGTCATTTTTAACACTTCATGGAGTATTTTGCTAAAGATTTACATATAGCAGTACATGTGATTTTTGACAGCTGCTTCCAAAGGCATTTATGTTGGATTCAATTAAAATGTTA
>PVJH01002692.1:126205-161296 GCA_004026705.1 Nesogale talazaci | reverse complement strand
TACCTGACGTAACGCGCAGGCTCCCGGTTCCCTGCAGAAGCCGGAGGACTCTGCTGGTATCCAGTCTGTGGCTGTAGATAACGGAAACAAGCTCACATGGAGGTCGAGTGGCTTGGGCCACCGGAATGGTTTCACCCAGTTTACAAGGGAACTTTAGTCCGAAATGTCCCCAGAAGTTTCACTTGTGGTTTTGTGGGGTCTTGTTTGGTCCACCTCACAAGGCTCTGCACCCTTATTGGAAACAGACCCGGTGCCTGCTGGTATCGTTGGTCTTAAGTGGCAGGGATGAAAACTAATGAAGTCTGTGGGGGAATGGTATGCATGCTTTGAATTGTTAGGGTTCCACCCCAGACTGCGTGACCAGGGCTACTGCACAAGGATCACCTTATGTTAGGTAATTTGAACATAGCTCAGGTTTGTATACATTGGATGTTATTGGTAGGTCCAGGAAATAGTCAAATAACTCATTTAAAGGTATAGATTAGAAAAAAAACACCCACACATGTGAAAAAGCCTTTGTTAAATAGTCATCTTTTTTGGGGGGGCATCACTGCCCTATGGTGGTTGTGGGAGCTACCCAGCCTTGCTCCTGGAGAGCCGCTGCTGGATTTGAACTGCCAAGCCCGTGGGCCGCAATCCTGCTCTCAACCACTACACCACCAGGGCTCAGCCCTAAATAGTCATCTTTAAAGAAGATAAAGAGTCTTGGTGGCCTAGTGGCTACATGTACTAATTGCCCGGTCAGCAGTTTGAAACCGCTAGCCTCTCAGAGGGAGAAGGATGAGGCTCTCACTTCCCCGAGAGATCTGTAGTCCAGGAACCCCCAGGGCTGGTGGTCTCAGTCCTCTTGGCGGCTCAGGTCACGAAGAGTTGGCATCAACCCAGCGGCAGCAGTCAGTCTCTCACTTTGAAGAAGATAAGCCTTTTCAAAGGCATTTTCCTTTAGTTTTAATCAAACGAGACTCACCAGAAGCCAGAATGCCCTTTGCATCCAAGTTCTCTGCACATTCTGGCAGGAAGTGGTTATATCGTTTGAGATTATTTGGGCACCACTGTCAAACAGGAAGTTGACTTTAAAAAATGAGACGGGCAGCTCTTCGGAGCCTCTAGTGTGGGATCTGGCTCACATCTGTCACGGCGGTCCGAGCAATGCCCAGGCCCAGGGTCTTTCACCACTCTTTGGTGGCCTGAAAAGACAGCACCAAACATCTGAGTGAGGCCTGGAGAGCTGAAGAGTATCTTGAGAAGAAGAGCCAGTTGGAGCAGAGCAGGGGAAGGGCGGCTCAAGCTCTCTTGACTGCTCTTCATTGAAGACAACCAGCCCGCGCTTTCTTGGGCAGACTAGAAGAGGAGGTGGCATTGCAGTGGAACTTGAAAGTTAGGTTGCTAAACATTCCCCCTCCCACCTCCCCTTCAAAAGCAAAAAACTTCCTTAACTGTCCAATGTCATTGTCAGAGGTACCTATTAGGTGGCCTGGCAGTGATCCTGCCGTTTGTGGGACTGCTGCATTTGCAGAATGGGGTTTGAGCTAATGACCGCTAGGGTCTCTTTCAGCTATGGCGAGCCAGTTTGAATCTCTGTCACATTTCATGGCAATCTTGTTTTTACTTCCTTTGTTATATTCAAAAAGAAAATTCTGTCAGATATCAGAAAGCACACCAGGGTCCATTTGTCTTTGAAACAAAATGGTCACAGTATCTATTTCAGGGTAATAGGGAATTCTTTCTTAGAGATTTTAGGGGCTCTAGGCACAGATGACAACCTTGGCTGATTATAGATTGATAGATTGTCTAACCAACCCAATGCAGTGTACCAGAATCACAAACATGAAATCATGCTAGTAAGAGTATTAGCTCTCACTAATGTCATAGAATGTTTTTCTTTCTTTGACCAGTTTGTGTTTATTCAGATGTATTGCAAAATATTCATATTTGGATTAACTAAGCCACAAACCAGTGTCTAACGTTCTTATCAATTCAATAAAATGCCTCTTTTGCCAAATGAATGTGAAGACACTCATTAAGTTTGCTTGTTACTTCACAACGAAAATGAACTGTGATGTGAGAAGCCAGCGATGAAGCATGCAGCACTGTGGGCAGATGGGCACCAGTACTGGGATGGAGTACATTTTTGGTGACATCATTTGCTTTCTGCTAATGGGTCCAGCTGTTCCTCTTTGGTAGTGAAACCCTGGCCTCAGCACCACCTGAGCCTTCCAGAAATGTTGAGTTCAAGAAAGGGCCTGAATGTACCATTAACATTATTTTACTTCCTCAGCAGCAGAGGAAAAAAAGTTTGTTAGTTTTTCCCCCTTAAAAAAAAGAAGAGGATTTTAGATTTTTAATTTGTTTAAGGAGATAATGGACTCTATTCTCCACTAAGGTTCAACATGAAATAATAAGAATGCCAATCATATATTATTTTCCCAACTTCAAAGCAAAACGTGCCATTCAGCCACAGTTAGCTAAATGAAGTCCTCCCCTGTGCCCTGAGAACGCAGGCTCCTTAGGGTCATGGCCTTTGCCTCTCTTTGGCTTTACTTCTCCTGCTCTTCAACTCAGTCCTTGCCCTGCAGCACGCTGACCTTGGGCCATTCGCTTGAGCATGACAAGTGACGTCCTATCTCAGAGTCCTTGTGCTCACTGCTCTCTCACCTGTCCTACTTTGCCCTCAGATCTCCTGGAGCTTCGCTCCCTCACGTCACTTAGAGAAGCCTGTTCTGATCACCCAAACCGGTCTCCCTCCTGCTCACCCGTCATTGCTCCAACCTTCCTTTGTCTTCATAACACACCACCCAAGACGCGTGCCTCTCGCTAGAATCACAGTGTAAGTCCCGTGAAGGCTTGCCTTTCTCTTCTGTACTCCTCTAACTTCAGGACCTGAAAGCAGCAATAGCTGTGAGGTCCATTAATGAGGGGCCAGAAATAGCTTCTCTGTTAGGTCCTTTTCAAGAGGCGGGACCACCAGCACTCACAAAAGAGAGCAAGGGGTTCTCTGGCATCTTCACCCGTAGAAAGCGATGTGTGGACTCCGAGCCTTCCGTGATGCTAAGCACTCCGTTTTGCACAGACTGTCTAAGGGTTACTGGCTATGCATGTCATCAAAGAGAGCAGACTGTGTTCACATTTGCATGCCTTGTTTGAGCTTTATGAGGGGGCTTCAGAATGTTTGTGGAAAAGATGGAATTGAAATACAATGGAACTTTTAAATGAAAAAAAAAACCGAGGCTGAGCCTTGGTGGCTTAGTGGTAGTTTGTGGGACTGCGGCCCACAGGGTTAACAGTTCAAATCCAGCAGCAAGGCTGGGCTTGCTACTCCCACCAGGGCAGTGATGCCACAAAAATAAATGAATGAATAAATAAATGAATGATAAAACATGTCTCCTAATAGCTAGCTGAAGTTACTTAGGAAGTTTTAAAAAAAATCGAATCCCCCGCATCTTTAGTGTTTCCAGACAATGCCCTTCTCTAGGTGAGAAGTGAAAACCACCCTGCCCAGGTGTGCGTTTTCCTGGGTAAGACCTCCCAGGCTTATCCTATGTCATGTAACTGTGATCTTCATTTCCACAGAGCCACGCCTGACGTTAGGATTTCGACACTTGGATAGAGTTAGACCACCTGAATTCCGTCTCTTGCCACTTTTGAATCTCGAAAGTCCCCATATTCTCATATTATACTAAGCCTTATGTGTGTGCCCTTAGAATCCAAAGCTTTTCTGATAATCATCTCCCCTGCAAGACTCCCAAAAGGGTCAAGGCACATCACATGTTCAAGAAAATGGGGACATTATCACATATATTTCCTTATGCAGACCTAAAGCAATGAGATCGAACTTCCTTATCAATTCCTATGACCCATATTAATTGGGATGTTACTCATTAACCAAATTACTTTCATTTTACCAGACCTTGCTTTGCAACATATTAATAAAACCCTGTGACAATTCTATAATTTACCTATATGAGAAGATTTTGTAGGCTGCTTCAATATGTAAGTCCCTAAAACAAGGTAATTGTTATTCTTATTGATCTATAAATATCCTCTGAGAAAATTATTCCTTCCAGAATTCTTCTAAGATCATTGTTACTTTTTATGCTTTTCATGTCCATATGCATGGTTTGCAAAAGGAGTTTAAATGTTTCAGATTCTAAGTCCTAAGCAAAAATTGGATTGTTATCAGAGGTTTTTTTTTTTAGTGCAATAAGAATGTAATATGGGATTTTTGCTAGTACTTCATTAAACATTTGAACTGAAAGGTTAAAGTAGATCAAGGAAGGACCTAAAATAATTATGACTTTTGTGCTATACAACTATATAAAAATCTTGACATTATTTTAAAAAGGATTCTCTGTTTAAAAAAAGAAGTTTGAGAGAATATAATGTATATTACTAAGGAATTCCTTTTAGAATATCAAATCCAGGAGAATAGGGTGACTTTTAAAAGTTGAACCTTTTAACTCTTAGACGTCAAACACTAATTCTATTGTGATTAACGGGAATAAGCTAGGAACCTAGAAAAGATTTTCTTTTGGTAAGGTTTATGCATGTTCTCCATGCCATTTATACAGCTTAGGTCCTTATACAACACACACGCGCGCATGCGTGCGTAACCTATTAGAGACATGTTCTTCTATGAATTGGCAAATTATTCCATTAACGTTAGTAGAGAATTTGAAAATGAAAGTGTGGTGACACTATAATGAATTTCAGAAAGTTATCATTTATAGAAGGCTTGCTTGTGTTAGAAGAGTGCTGGTAGAACAGTGGTTGAAGCAGTCAACTCCTCATTGAAAGTTTGGCCAATGAACCCTCCAGCACTCCACAGGAGACAGCTGTGGCCATCTGCTTCTGTAAAGACGTGCAGTCTTGGAAACCCAAAGGGCAGTTCAACTCGGAATTGAATCTACAGCAATGGATTTCTTCGATTATTAGACACATACAGTTGATTGACTAAGAGAGTGGTTTTGCACTAGATAACACTTGTGTTTGAATCCTGACTACCATGTTACTAACTGGGATCCTGGGCCAACTGTTGACTTTCTCCAAGGCCTTTCTTTTCCTTTGGAAAACTAAATAGAAAGTAGTGTCACATGAAAAGCATACTCACAGTTCCTAGCCTACAATAAGTAATACATGCTAGCTACTCTAGCGATCTGGGCCTCACAGTTCCTGGAAGTTGGCAAGAAAATGACTCGTCTTCCCATTTGGTGATCAAGGAGTTGGCCGCTCAGGGAGATGGTGTGGCTGTACCAGACTACATACATGAGTGACAGAATGAGGAGGGAGAAAACCAGGATGGCTTGGGAAACCTGGTCTACTCCCCAGGGAGAAGAGCATGGGTTTAGGAGAGTAGAAAGGGACTTGGCATAGGAATGCAGAGGTACAATTTATTGTTTCAGGTGTTTTCATTCTTTTGAAACCCAGAGATTGAAGAAAGACTTGACAGTCGGTTTCTACCAAGATCCCACCCCAAATGAAACCCACTGCCATCAGGCTGATTTCCACTCATCGCCAAGCCTGGAGAGGTTTCCAAGGCTTTGTAAATTTTCACAAGAGGAGCGAGCCTTTTCCTCCCCTTCCTGTGGAGCAGCTCCTCCTGAGAAAAGCCTATAGAGAAATTCTACTCTGTAATACACGGGGGTCTCCATGACTTGAAATCCACTCAGTAGCAATTAGTAATAACTCTCACTGTCTTTGAGTGGATACAGGCTCACAGGGACCGTATTTCTGGGGCAGGGTTCTGAAACAGTAACTCTTCACGGGAGTGGAAAGCCTCGTCCTTGCCCTCCGAGTGGCTGGTGGTTTCAGAGGACTCACCTTTGCAGTTTATAGCCCAGCACATGACCGGGACACCACCAGGGCCTCTCTTACAGCATTAGTGGTAAATTTACCTCCATGTGGCTGGACGTGAGGTGTGTTAGGACTAGGCTTGCTAAGTGTTGCAGGAGCGTCTGCTTTTTCTACTCCATTGTTTGAATGCTTGCAACTATGTTTATGCTTTCTCAACCTGAACGTAGTATGTTGATAATTCACTAGAATGAGTATAGTGGTTACATTTTTCCTACTACTTTTCTATACAGTCTGATAGAGTGATAGATGGTTTCAGCTTGCAGTGTTTGGTCTTGTCCGCTTTTGCCAATATTCACGTTTCAATCTATGCATGCATTCAATCAGTTATTAGTTTATTCCAGCAAGTGCAGTGCAGTGCAGTGCAGTGCAGTGCAGTGCAGCACAGTCATTCAAACAAGTGCTCACTATGGGCCACTGTCATTCCTGAAGGTACTCAACACAGCGCTGGTCCTAAGGGGTCTCCAGGTCCAGGCAAGACAATAAGCAAATGAACTAGTGACTAGTTGACATGCCCATCGATGCAGTATGAGGAAAAGGCCTGAGGGCCACAGACAACCAGGGTAGTAGTTAACTCTGCTTTGAGGCTCCAAGGAGACTTCTTGGGAGGAGGTGGTACTTCCAAGAGTAAACAGTAATTTATTAGGCACAGGAGTATGAACTTTCTTACCCTTACCTATGAATGATGAATCTACTTCCGTTTCCTGGGCATTGTGTGTGCTGCTTCTTATTCTTTGTTCATGAGTAATTACTTCACATGATTGAGAATTAAATTTTAAGAAAAGCATTAAAATTTTAAAACAAACAACTTCTCATCTTTCTTTACAATAATAAAGCCCAACCTCGAATTTCATCTTGAGAAGATGAACTATTTTAAGCAAGTTTGGTGGAAGTGGGGACAGGAATAACTGAGACTTCTGTTTTCAGGGTATTTCCTTAACTAGTCCCTTCAGATCGAATGCCATTTATTTCTTGCACTCAGTCGTGACTGTGGTTGGAATATATTTGTTGTTGTAAATATAACATTTATTTTATTTTGATGTATTTGAAGTATTCTGAAAGACAGTTGCTCAAGATCCATAATAGTATTCTTTGAACCTACAGTTCACCACAGGTTGCGTTAGAAGGGAAAGATCATGCACAAACAGTAAGAGATCTAGTCCTTAGGTCAGATACGGAAGTTAGGCAGCGTTACTCTTTGCTCCCCATGGTGAGCAATATAATGTGAGTGCTCACCTCTGACACGTGAATGAACACAGGATAATGGCGGTGGTGTTTCAATACATTGTTTACTCTTTTTTTTTTTTTTTGCGGGGCTGGGGGGGGGGGTGGGGTGGGGTAGTTGGGGAGGGTCACTGCCCTCTGGTGGTGGGAGTAGGAGGCCCAGCCTTTGCTCCTGGAAATGAATCTCCATCCCAGTGGGCCGCAGTCCCGGGCACAGCCACTACACCACCGGGGCTCAGCCCCATTGTCTACTCTTAAAAAGTGACAAGGTGGCTTCAGCTCCTTTGCTTTTAAAACACTTGCTTTCTAGGTGGGTTGAAAGTTTTACAAGCTCAGCTCATTTTTGAAATAGTCTGTTTATCCATCAGTTGTGTGTATCCTAAGATTGAAATTTAGGTCAGATTGTAACTCGAATTTGACTTTAGTAAAGAAAATAAGTTGTGCCCTCTTTAAAAACTGCATTTTAAGTTTTAAGCACAGTAGATCAAAGTACATCGTATTTAGATAAATACTCTGAAAACAGAAGTCTCAATTATTCCTGCCCCCACCCCCACCAAACTTTCACTGTTCTCAATATAAAATTCAAAGTTGGACTTTATTATTATAACGAAAGATGAAAAGTTGTTTACTTTAAAATTTTAATGATTTTGCTTTCAAATTATGGAAGTTCTCCTTTGGGGACCACTTTCCTGGAATTGCCTGTGACATTATTTTTCTTTCTTAAGGCGATGATTAAAAGTTTCATGGATGTGTACCAGCTTGCAAGCTCTAGAATCGCTACATTAGAGAAGGAGATAACATCGCATCGGAACCACATTGCAACCCTGAAAACAGAACTTCACACAGCTTGTTTACGAGAAAACGAGAGCTTGCTATCAGTAAGTCCTTGTCCTTCGCTGCTTTTCCTTTGTTGGGTGTGAGCTCACATTTACGTGTACGTGTCTGTTGTTGATGAGCTCACTGGTGTGGTCAGTGATTGAGCAAGCGACATAAATTCTTGGGTCTGGAGGCATTTTCAAAGGGAGGAAAACCACAGCTTTTCGATTGTATCATGTATAAAGATCGGGTCCTGTTCTGAGCACTCACACACGGCACCATGATCCCTTTGTGTCTTGCTGTGCAGCCGACAGCGGGACCTGGCGGTACGCATTGCTAAAGCTTTGCAAGTGTCTGAAGATTCAGTGTGTCCCATTAAGGCAGAATATTATTAATTATGCGTATAACCAAAATGGTAATTAGAACATGTGATTATTCTCTGTAGAAAACGAGACTTATCCATAATACATGCCTTGCTAAAGATGTATGTTGCGATTCATCTATATGATTAAAATTCAGTTTCAGCAGTCATTTTATGTTTTAAAATTTTAGTCCTTGATGAAATATGGGCTCGTTTAAAAAGGAAAACAATTTCTATCGTTGACGTATGTTTGGGAAGTTAAAAAAGAAGTCTTTGTAACATAGAGAAATAAAATAAACATTTAAATATATATATATATATTTTTGCTCAGAAGACAAGCTACATCAACAATGAGAGAGATTAAGAGGGTGACCCATGAGTGGAATGCCTTTATTTTTCTCTTTTTTGATATCATGACAGTGAATAAGACTCACTTGTAAAGACACCCCGTATCCTCTCTGTCAATCCACGCAGGCTTTTAAAATGACACATTAAAGCAAACTGGGGCCTAGCTGTGCCTTGGTTCCTTCAAGTTATAATGCAAGTGTCTATAGCTGGTCTTGACCATGCTGCCTCTCTCTCTCTCCTGCTCCACATTGCCAACCCACCTTTCACCTTTCTTACGTTAAAAAGAAAACGAAACCACCCCACAAAACTACAACCCTTCATAATGGACACACACTACATTTTATTTATTTTCCTTGTGTATCTCCTGTAGAAATTAAATGCTATGAAGACAGTTTTTTTGAAGACAGTGCCTAGAGAAATGCCTGGCTTACAATAAGCACCCAATAGATTTTTTTAATTGTTTTATTGGGGGCTGATACAACTCTTGTCATCATCCATCCATCCACCCACTGTATGTCAAGCACATATGTACATCTGTTGCCCTCACCATTCTCAAAACATTTGCACTCAATAGATATTTATTGAATGTAAAGCACTGGCAATATGTCCAAAGAACATAATAAAGCAATTACTCAGGACCTGAGATATGAGTCCAGATGAGTGCAATGTTTTAAAAGGCTTTTCTTTCTTAACTGGGTGATTGCACTATTGTGAGAGATTAAAATGAAGAGAACGAAAATATCTGAGTACCTATATAGAATTTTCTAGCTTTTCTCTGAGACACAGTGAAGTTCTTTCCCCCTGCTAACCCACTGATTCTGTTGGTTCATTTTGTATTACACTGTTTAGGCTGTGCCAGTTTTGTTGGTTGCACGATAGCCTATTGTTTGTTACTTTTATCTGTGCACGAATCTCTGCCTTGATTTTAAGAGAAGTCAAGGGCTGAGCCCCGGTGGCGTAGTGGTTGTGCGCGGGACTGCGGCCCACTGGGATGGAGGTTCGATTCCAGCTCCACGGAGCAAAGGCTGGGCCTCCTACTCCCACCACCGGAGGGCAGTGATGCTCAAAAAAAAAAAAAAAAAAGAAGTCAAAGTTGCTAACATGAGGCTATTTCCCCTTGGGTTCATTGGGGGGATTGCAGTAGCTAATGATGTGTCTTGGATCTCAGCTTCATCTGGGAAATGTGGGTATTGTTACTGCCCTGTGGCAGGTATGTCATTGTCAAATGCTTATTTCCAATCAGTGGGTTCTCTTTGTTCTCTGGGGGACATCTTTCCGATGCACTTAGGTATTTAAATTTTAGAAGGTCCCAATCATCTTGTTTATTTTCTGCTGCTTGTGCATTTTGGTTATGTTTGATGCTCTATTCATGCCATGCACTAGAGCCCTGAAGTTTATCCCCATTTTTTTCTCATGATTTTTATAGTTTTAGGGTTTGCATCGAAGTCTCTGGTCCTTCTTTCTTGTTACCTTAATTTTTTATTAGTTGCTTCTGAAAATGAAGAAATGCAAATAAGCAAGAAAAGGAAAGCCCGTTCCTCATGGATCATCACCATTAACACATGATGCTGAGCCTTTGCCTCTTCTTCATGTTGGTCTCGAAGTGGAGAGGGTCCCAGGAAATCCTAAAATAGGACTCAGAGTCAGATGGGCCAAGGCGTCCCCCTCCTCCCAAGGGCTGGAGATAACGAAGAGGAGGGGGAGACAGGAGCAGGAGGAAGAGAGAAAGGAGAAGAGGGAAGAGGGAGGAAAGGAAATTTGAGGGTTACTTTTCTTTCTCTACCTTCCCCTCCCACCTCTGGCTCAATCAAAGACTGCTTCCTTTGGTACAAGAACCTTTATTTTTATTTATTTATTTTATAACAGTGGTCTCATAAAATATTTACAGTTTTATCATTAACTCACGTCACTCAGCGTAATGTCCTCTAAATCCATCCATGCCAAGAGATGTCTCACACTTTCCTTATTATGTGTAGGTAGCCAAGTTTATTTTCCCTCCTCCCACCCATGGGCATTCCGGCAGCTTGTCTCTTCTTGCTGTTGCCTGTTGTGCTGTGAGGAGCATTGGGGGGGGAGGGGGGGCATAGCTCTACCCGAGTCATGCTTCTTATTTATTTAGGGCCTAAATCAGAAAAGGGGGTCTGGGTTATGTGGTGTTCCTATTCCCAATTGTATGAGCACCGTACTGTTTCCCACTGTATTTCTACTGCTTTACAGAAGTCTATAAGGGTATCCATCTCCCTACACCCTCTCCAGCTTTTCTTATTTTCTGTCTCAGTGACCTTTGTTATCGATACCAGGTAAGGTGATTTGCAGCTCTAGGAAGTCTCTAATTCATCTTTAGAGAAATGATGTTGGCGCCATGTCTGACCTCCTCTGGCTACCCAAGTGGGAAGGAGAGTCTGAGTCCACCTTCCCTTCTGCCCAGGGATCATTCCAGTAAGACAGATGCCAGGCATGCCTCCACTCTTGAACCTTCTGTACTGTATTTTGGTACCAAAAACCCTCCCAAAGCATTCCAGTTCTCTGCTGGCTTCACTCACCTGTTTCAGTGGTCACATGGAACTCACAGACCTTACCCATGATTACCAGGGTTTATCGGGGAAGTTATCGCAAATCAGGATCAGAAAATGTTAAGGGTATGGCCTTCTCCTTAGAGGTGAGGATGACATGACTTCTCACGTACTTTGAACATATTATTAGGGGAGGAAGACTGTTAATGAGATGGATTGGGGAAGTGGCTGCAGCAATGGACTCAAACGTAACAGTTGTGAGGATCTTGCAGGACCGTGCAGTGTTTTGTTCTGTTTTACATAGGGTTGCCATATGTCAGAAATGAACCCATGGCACTTAACAATAACAACTACCCAAGTCATTAGGAGCCCTGGTAGTGCTGTTGGGTAAGGATTGGTCTACTAATCACAAGGTTGGCAATTCAAACCCAGCAGCCACTCAGAGGGAGAAGAATGAGCCTCTGCGCCCATAAAGATTTATAGCCTTGGAAACCTTATATAGGGCAGCTGTGAGTTGGAATTGATTCCTTGGTAGATAGTGGATTGGTTTGAGTAGGACAGTTTCCAAACTTATATCCCTGCAGAGCGTGGTTATAAAAACATCATGATAGACGCAGAGACACACACAGGAGGGAAAAGAACACAGACCAAGAGGACAGATTCATACATAAGCCCACAATGCCAAGGATTGCTGGCAGCTTCTAGAGGTTGAAATAGAAAGGGGGGAATTACTACCCACCCCCTCAGTCACTCTGTGAATTAGGACTTCTAATCTTAAGAATGGTGAGAAAATCCATTTCACTTCTTTAAATAGGAATACTTACAGTCTTTCTAGGATTGCAGGAGTATAGCTAAGACAGCCTCTGAATCCTCTTGGCCTGGGTATAAATTCTGGCTGTTATTTATTAGCTATACAAAGATGCCAAGCTATTTGTAAAATGTAGATGAAAAGACGTACATTGTGAAGTTGTCATGAGGGCTCAGCAAACACATGCCTCATAGAGTGTCTGGCATATTAGAAAGTGTTTAATAATGATTGCTTTTCTTGCTTTCACTGCACATATCTATTCACATAGACAGGCATATTTTTTGTAGATAAGCTATCCCAATGTAGTTTTAAGAAATGTACACAGTTATAAGGAAATTTTTAAATATGTAAACAAGAAAACTAAGACTTAGCAGATGGGGTAAGTACAGTATTAATGTTATGTGTTCTGATTAGCACTTAAAGTAATGAAATGAGGACCAGTCTGTGCTTATTATTATCTCATTACTGTCTTATCTAGCCATTTCACTGGACAAGAATAAATAACAGACAACAATTGCTAATAAAAACACTATGTATCATGGTGGTATAATGTATATAAAGAGATTAATCATATTGTAGACTTGAATACATCATCTCTAACAATTTTATCTGTCTTTAGATGATATTTTCGTCTCTTGTTCAGCAACATACAATACCAATGCCAGAGTCCAACACATAATTCTCATCTATTGTACACTTGCCAGCACTTTCACATTTCCGGTATGTTGGTCTTTGATCCATTAACTTGGTGCTGCTCGAGAGCTTTTATCTTGAGTTATAGTAATCAGAAAGGACTTTGAGTAAAGAGCTTTTGAGGCCCACACAACCCAGTAGAGGACAGTCCAGCAGTCAGAACCAATTACTTGTGGGCATTTGGAGGGAGGCCTGCACCCCCACAGTTGTGTGGAAACACATGATATTTCAATTTGGGAAACATCGCATGTCAAACCCAAATACTTTGCTGTGAGTTATGATGCGGCAAGCTACACTATTGATTTGCCTCATTTCCACTGTATGTTTAAGAAGTGTGTTTTGAATTCTATAGTAGTTTATTTATGAGAAAGTGATAAATTGCACACTTATTTTGGAAGTCATCACAAATGAAGTGGAATGCATAGAGTTCGATGTCCTAGGCATTAGTGAGCTGAAATGGACTGGTGCTGGTCATTTTGAATCAGAAAAACAAATGGTCTGCTGTGCTGGGAGTGACAAGTAGAAGGGGACTGATGTCACATTCATTGTCTAAATCAGAGACTCTCAACCTGTGGGTCACAATGCCTTTGGGGGTGGAACACAACCTTTTCACAGGGGTCACCTAAGACCATTGGAAAACATATATTTCTAATGGTCTTACGAACCAAGACACCGTTCGTCTATCTGTCTCCAGGTGGGTCTGCCCACATATGAGTACCCAGCAAGAAGACTGTCACCTATGCTATCCCCTGCTTCAAGAAAAAATTTCATTTTATTTATAATTAGAAAGAAATACTTCACAATATAACATTACATTTTGTTTTGGAGATTCATCACTATACTCTGATTATTTTCAATTTGTAACAATGAAAATACATTCTGCATATCAGCTATTTAACTGAGGATTCACAACAGTGGCAAAATTACAGTGATGAAGAAGTAACAAAAATGATTTTATGGTTGGGAGTCACCACAACATGAGGAACTGTATTAATGGGTCGCAGCATTAGGAAGGTTGAGAACCACTGGTTTGATGAACACTCCCAAGATTTATTTTGAACAAATAATAACACAAGCCCGTCAGTGATCAATAACATCCACATGACTACAAGGAAGACCAGTCAACATGACTACTATTCAAATTTACATTCTGACAATTAATGCTAAGGTGAAGGAATGGAATGTTTTTAACCAACATCCGCAATCTGAAATTGATCAAACCTGCAGTGGCAGGCTGATGATTACTGGTGATTGGAGCGCGAGAGTTGGAAGCAAAGAGGGACAGGTAATTAGATAATGTGGCCTTGGTGATAGAAACAGTCTTTATCGTGATAGAATTTTGCAAGACAATGAAGGGAAAAATGGTAGGAATTCACAAAGTCATGCTATCAAAAAGGATTGGTTCAGCTATTTCAAGAGATAGCATATGATCAAGAGCTGATGATGTTGAAGGAAGATGTCCAAGCTGCACTGAAGATGTAAGTGAAAAGCAAAGTTCCAGGAATTGATGGAATCCCCAGGGAAAGGTTTCAGTGGGTGGATTCAGCCCTGGAAGTACCCACTGAACTGTAATAAGAAAACTGGAAGACAGCTACCTGGCTAGCTAACTGGAAGAGATCCATATCTGTGCCCATTCCAGAGAAAAGTTACCTAACAGAATGCAGAAACTATCTAGCAACATCCTTAATATCACACAAGGGTACAATTTGGTCGAAGATAGCTCAGAAACCGGTGAAGCAGTACATCCACAGGGAGCACCCAGGACCTTGAACTGGTCTCAGCAGAGGATGTGGAATGAGGGATAGCCTTTCAGAGAAGTAAGTAGAGGATATGTGGCTAAAAGCAGAGAATAGATACTTACTTGTGTTTTATTGACGCTGCCAAGTGGATCATAACAAAGTATGCATGAGATTGAAAACACTGAGAATTCTACAGCACCTAATTGTGCTTATGTGCAAAAGAAAAAGAGATCCGTCATGTGAATGGAACAAGGATATAATACTTCATGGTCTAAAATCAGGAAAGATGCGTGTCCTGTCCGGCTTCTATCCTTCCTCCTTACTGGTTCAGTCTGTATTCAGAGCAAATAGCCCGAGAAGCTGGACTTTGTGAAGAAGAATGGGGCGCCAGGATTGGCGGGCTCATTAACCACCCAGGATATGCAGGGGACACCCCCTTGCTTCCTGAAAGGAAGGAAGATTTGAAGCACTTGATGAAAACCAAAGGTTTCAGCCTTCAGTAATGATTGCAATGCAATATAAAGAAGTTTCACAACTAGACCAACAAACCAGACCACATAAATCAAGAAAAGGATTTCATCTTACTTGGACCCATGAACAATATTCAGGGAAGCAACAGTCAAGGAATCAGAGATTACATTGCATTGGGCACCTCTGCTGCACAAGCCCTCTTCTGTAAAGTGAGAAGGAGCAAAGATGTCACTTTGAGGA
Source organism: Nesogale talazaci (assembly GCA_004026705.1). Lineage (NCBI taxonomy): Eukaryota > Metazoa > Chordata > Mammalia > Afrosoricida > Tenrecidae > Nesogale > Nesogale talazaci. Next base: position 146,236 of record PVJH01002692.1, on the reverse strand, counting down.
ATAAGGTGGGTCTGACGAATTTTTAGTGGCCTCATAAGCATGTGGGAGCTGGCCACAGGATCGCTATGAACCAGAACCGATTTGACCACACCTGACGACAACCCTGTGAACTGCCATCAGCATGAGGAAGCCTGTGTTGCAAAAAGTCCCACAGAGTGCGCCTGAGAAGGCAGGTTGGTGAGCCCCGGTCTCCTGTTTTGTCTAGGCTGTTAGGAGAGAAGCCATGCTTGATAAAGCACAGGGGCAACAGAGAGGGGGAGATGGATCGGCACGGTGGCTGCCAGAATGAACCAACAAGGCCATGAAGGTGGGACTGTCATCAACAAGGCAGTCATTTGCCCCTTGCACATTAGCCCGCTATGCGTTGAAATGAATGAAAAGCCACAATAAATGAATTACAGATCAGAGGAGCATTCTAGTTAGTATCCTTGCAGAAGTGATATGCTTGCATCTGTGTCCAGACAATGTCTGACTTGGTAACTGCCCAGCAATATATTGTTGGTGGAGGTAATGTTTGGGGTTTGGTAAAGTGAAAATAGAAATAAAGAAATCCCTGTCTCCTAAGTTCTCAAGTAATACTTGGCCACATTAATTTTTTTATTACCTTTTCTGGAGAGGACAAGGATTATTCTTGGTATTAGTATTTGAAGAATCTGAGACACAGAATTTAAATAGCTTACTCCAGTATGTTAAGTGGTTAAATACTGTATCTTAGTTGTTTTCTAATATTTATTTTTGAACTTTATAGCCCCTCACCCACCCTAAATTCTAATTAGAGCCCAATCAGTCAACAAGCACTACAGTGAAGAAGTCGGTCTGCGAGCCCACATGTCAGTGCTGCAAACCCACCAACTGTTCCCAGGGAGAAAGATGTGGTTATCTGTGGCCCAAAAGACTTCCAGTCTGAGAAACCCAAATGGGGTAGTTCTGTTCTGTCTTACAGGGTTGACTGAGTCGGAATCTCCTTCGTGGCACAGTGAGTTGTCTTCTATTTTGTGAAGTTAGGCATAAGCTTGAAAAGGCTAGCTCGAGGAGTGAACATCTTAAGTGAAAATCAAGTTGAAGAGGGACTGCATGATATGCTCAAGAAGTTTAAAAGCGTCTCGTGTGTTTGGAATAGAGGAAAGGTGAGAAAGAATGGGGAGAAGAGAGGAGGCAGGAATTACAGGGGTCAGAGGGGGGTGGCCTGCGGGCCTGGGTTCTCAGCCAGGAACCCCCCTAAAACAGCATCTACTACATCTGTCTACTCCCTATTGCTGTATGAGGGAAGGGGCTTCAGAAAGTTTGTGAGGAAATTCTATTATCTTTCTCTCAGGGGGTGATCAATCCTCTGATCTACTCACAGCAAGGGTTCAACAGGAAGTTGTGTAGCGATAATTATTATTTATTATAACACAGATATAGAGATCATGAGAGAGAGAGAGAGAGAGAAGAGCATTAGAAGTTACATATATATCCTTTCATGGTGCATGCTCACCTCCATCCTGCTAGATGGTCCACGTGGAGAGAGAGACAGGCGAGCAGCAGCCTGGATGGAGGCAGGCTGGTACGAAGCAGACTTGAGAGAGGCAGGCTTGAGGGTGGCAGGCTAGAGAGAGAGCCTCTATCTTACGTCCCATCCCTGTATACCCTCTGGAGCCCCACCAGGCCCCTAATTACAGGCAAGGGAATACATCACAGGAAGGGGTTGTACCATATGCACACGTTATAGGAAAGGGAGCTATCAGGGTCCCATGTGAGGAGACAAGACCCCAGACTCCTGGATGTGGCTAAACAGGTTAGGCTAGAGATCATTAACATCAGCATATGAATCCGCCCACAGGCTTTGAGGGAAGCAAGGCATCATCCTAACAGCAGGGGAGTCAGCTCTGTAGTGAGACAGCACAAAAGGCTTAAGTAACTGGGAACTACAGGGGGTATAGCTGACTTTCATAACAAATGCTGGTAAACAGTTTGCCTAATATTTGGAGTATAATAATTGTGGAAAAGTTCTGTCTTCATCCCACATCTTTCATTCACATGCTTCACAAACCTTTTAATCCCCCTATCTATTTCTTTTTGCTTTTATTATTTGCCTTTCCTTTTTCAGGCTGAAATTTCCTTCTTTTCTCTTTGCATTTAATCTTACAGTTCACCAAATTTTACACTGTACCAACATTCATTGAACCTTTTTTTTCTACATGCTGCCTTCTCAGACCCAAGCCCAAATCCAACTCAATGCCATCGAGTCCGTGCTGACTCAGAGCCCCCTTCCAGGGCAAGCTAGAACTGCCCCGAACTCTTTACAGCTGGTGCTTTCGAAGTGCTGATTTGAAGTTAGCTAAGGTTCTTTGCTTTCTTAGAAGCTCTTTAGCTTCTCCCAGATTTTGACCTTGAGTGACCCCAAAGGGTCACTTGTGCATTCCAACAGAGCTGAACGATGCAAACATAAAATATCAAAACACGAAACAGCCTAGTTAGCCTGAAAACATTGATCTTGATCTATAGCACACAGTTCTCTACTTTCAATGATTTAACATATTCCAACCATTAAGACTTTTGTTATATTTGTAGGCAGGGATCTGGAGGTGATAATGCATCTCCCATTGGCCTTACAGAGTCTTTCTAGCCTTTGGTTTTCGTAATGCAGTTGAAGAGGCACCACTGGATGAAGGGTGATAAAGGAGAGTGACTTTGGGGAATCATAGTGTGCATTTCATATTGATGGGGGGTGGAACAGGAGTGGCAGGAACAGAACATAAAATGTAATCAATTTTGAGTCCTTAGTAATTAAGTTGTAGAAAATATAGATGGTATTTTTGGCAATCTATGTTCTAATTACCCTGAACAGTAGTTCAGAGTGGCAGTAACAGAATGTGCTTCCGAGTATCTTTCCTGCTAAGGGGCCCTGGCGGGTTAGTGGTTATGTGTTAGGCTGTTGGAAACCATCAGTAGCTCTGGCAGGAGAACGACTGGGCTTTCTATTCCCATGAGCTCAGAATCCCATGGGGGCGTGCCAACGAGACAGCATTGCCTCGATGGCAGTGAGTGGTCTTTCCTGCTAACCTAGATTCTGAGAGGGCTTCCAGTTTCCTGCTGGATATCTGCACCTTCGTTTCTGTAAATTCCTCAAACCCACTGTGGTTCCAACTCTGCCATGCACCACCTTTCTGAATTCCTCTTTGCCTGCATTCTCCATCTCTAATTCATGCAGCTGTTCTCTCCCTTGTGGCCAAAGCGTCCATTTTGTTCCATCTTCCCCCTCCTACCAATATTTACTCAGTCGCCAACTCTTGTTTCTACCACAACCAATCTATTAGACCCATCCCTTCTACCCCTGTGGCTTTTTCAGGGATCCTCAAATGAGGCTTTCCCTGGATGTTCTCCCACCATTCATTCTGCGTGTGCCCACACTGCTGCCAGAGCAGTCCAGCAATGATCAAGCCATACTCAAAAACTCTCAGTGGCCTTTGAGTAGGGGCAGACTTGCAGTGGCCCTTTAAGGACAGGGTAGAACCAACCGCCTCTGTGAGTTTCCAAGATGGCAACTGGTGATGAGGGTAGAAAGTCCCGGATGGGCTGGTGGCTTCGAACTGCTGACCTTGTGGCTTAACCCCTTATTCCATAGGTCAAACTATTGCTTTCCTCAGTTTGCAATGATCAAATGAGTGTGTGCATCAACATTGATAATATAATCTCATATTGTATTTGGTTATGCTCAGCACCAGTAACCCCTTTACAAATATACACTATTACATAAGTCTTACAATATTACTTGTTACCAGGTAGTAAAAAAAAAAATCCCCAAAGTAATCTAAAAATGTATTAGTGTCTTTGTGAGGAGTATTTCCTTTTTCCAATGCAAAGTTTTTTTTTCCTTCTTGGTACTCAATATGTTAGGAATTTGAACTTTTAACTCGTCAAACTATTGTAACATATTTGAAAATTATAGTAATTTGATTAAAATGTTGCCTATAAGGCAAAAGGTTTAGTTAATAGAATCCATATGCAATTAAAATGCAGAACTAAATGTAATCAGACTCCAGTGACTAGTGGCTTGGTATTGATAGTTTTACAGTGGCCTTTGGGGTTGAAAGTTTAAATGTTACAAAGCACAGTACTGCTGCAGCCAACGACGGAAGCTGGCAGCTAGCCGTGTGAGCGGCACTGACACGGGTACTTGATAAGATATGCCTATCACATGATGGATGTGCATCACGTAAGGCTGCCTTCTACTGGTGGGTGGTCCCAGCACACATGGCTGATGTGCCCAGGAGAAGAGCCCTACTCCCAAGACTGTTCTAGAAACAGCCCCTGCCAGGAGTCCACCCTTGGCCTTTTTCACCCCTTTCCTTTTAAATAACAGAGCTGCTTAATTCCAGTGAATTCATTTAAATCGTATGAAAGTTAAAGGCAAAACACTATGCACCGAGCTAGAGACCAAAAAAAAAAAAAAAAAAAATCCCTTCCTGAACTTACCAAAAAAAATTATTTTCTCTGGACAGTTTTAAGAGTCGACATCCTGTGTTAGAGTTCTCTAATCATCACCAGCACAATTTACAATCAGAACACACAGAGAGCCAGTTCAGACCAGCTCATCTGTTGGTCTTGGCAGAGCCCCTCCATGGCCGCACCGTGCGCAGCTGCCCCTGGAGAGTTGGGGACTCAGCGGAGAGCCGGAGCCGCGGGGTGGGGAGCAAGGCTGGTCAGTCCCTGAGCACATAGGCCTGCTTCATCTCAACAGTTGCATGTTGCAGAAAAAGAGAGGGGGGGAAATCATCTTAAATTTTTTTTATGGCGCCCCCACCACCACCCCCGTCCCACCCGAACCCGAAATGAGATGAGGACCTCTCGCACTCCAGGCATCAGAAATTGTAATGTCTGGCTTCCAGAAACTGTCCCGTCAAAATGTGCTTCTGATTAGGTGGCTTAATTACAGCTGTGAAAACAATGTTGATTTAGGCCTCAGGATTCCAGGGCATGTCAGCCGTTATAAGCTAACCTTGGACGGCATCCACCATTTTAAGACTCTCTACCACTAAAGTCACCCGGCTGGACGACTTTTTATTTCGGCAGAGAGGATGCCAGAAGCAACACATTTTATGCAAAATATTGTTCTGTGGCGAAATTTCAGTGGGAACACCACAGTGGCTCTTAGGGAGATGGTTAACTTTATACTTTTTCGAGAACAAGGCAGTTCTGTTTGTTGAAAACAAAACAAAACAAACAGTGAATTTTGAATGTACTTTCAAAACTTTGACTGACATAAGAATTAATTTTAATTCCTTTAATTCAGTTTCATTTCAAATCCAGCATGTTGGTTTAACCACCCAATTTTATGACACCTAAATTTTCCTGACAGTTTCATTTGCTGTTAGGAAATAAAATTGCTTTTTCTCCCCCCCAACTTGGGAAATAATGGTTAGGGGGTTTTTTCTTTTTCTTTTAACACGTTACGTTTGAAACTTCCCTGGCCTCAAGCTGGTTTAGATATAACCTTAGTTTACTTTTGGAAAGAAAAGAAGCTCATTAATTTTTTGACATGTCAATATACCTGAGATTTTTCTTGTCTTCTCTCTCTTTTTTAACCTCATCGTGAGGAAGACTATTACCCTCAGTATTTCAACCATCAGGAGGAGTGACACTCTGATGATTAGATGATCTTGGTACTTTGTGTTTTTAAATCCAATTGTTTTTGATGCCTTAAATATCAGAAGTGCATGTTTGACGAATCCCAGTTCCATTTCATTTTAGGCCTTTACAGTTTTTCCTTAAGGCTGCACATCCTCTTTTATTTGTCAATACTGTTTAAAAAGTGGGCATTAGATAGAAAGCAAGACCACAACAGCAAGGTGGGCAGCTGAGAAGCCAAGATGAGGGTCCCCATTCTCGCAGAGTCATGGAAGAGACGTTTCCCAAGAAATGCATGGTTTATGCCAAACCGAAGACCCAAGAGAGGGCGAAATGATTTCTTTAAAATGAAATCTCCCACACCCAATGCATTAAAGCCAACGATGTGGGTGGGCGGGGCACATCTTTTCCTGTTGCTTGGACTCTGTGGACACTTAGCTGACTCCCAACCATGTGTGGAACAAGGGCGTTTTTTGTCCACATTGAATTAAGTGCTAATGCCTCGGTACTTAGTTGTGAGCAATAGGTGGATGGGTGGGCAAATTGAAGATACACTATGTGGGGCTGCAGAATAATGTAAGTATGCCTGCAGTTTAAATGATGCTAGGACTACTTTCCGCGGGTCAGAAAGGGTAGAGACACTTTATGTCTCTTCTCTCTACCTAATCTCCTTTCATGGAATTCTCCTGTCAGTCCTATAAGAAAGCACTATCTCCTTGTAGTGTAAGAGAGGCAACTCTGTGCCGGTGAAGAGAGGACTTGCTCAGGCTGTTGGTGGTTGGGGTTTAGACCAGAACTTCTGGCCCCGCATCCAGTACCCACTGTAAACTTAAGATCAAAACCATCGGGCTTTTTTCTTGGAAAATGGATTCCAGGGTAAGAGCTAGTAGGGAAACATTTTAAGTGACCAAGTTTACATCCAGTCTGCTTTTGCACTGTTAAGAGAGGAGAGCATTTAAACTTGGAGAAAAGTTTTATGGTTTTCTGTGCAAAAAAAAAAAAATTTTTTTTCCGTTAGTAAAAAATGGCTGTGTATGACGACTGACAAACTCAAAAGGTCTATGGTTAAGGCCTTTACCTAGAACAAAAGGACCTCCCTTTTTCCTTTTGAAGTTACTTTATGCACAGAAAATTGAAAGTGTACATCCTTCCATGTTATACTGGTTTGAAGTTTAGCTATACAGCGTTTGTTCTTCAGATTCTATGTCAGAGAAATTGGGAAGAAATAGCTGTATTGCTTGCCCAGAACTTTGGCTTAGGGCATACTTTGATAGAATCTGAATTCACGTTATTCTTTTGGGTTTCCTTTTGTTCTCAATGTTTGCCTGACACCAATTGGAGAGAGACTCTTCCAGAATGGAAGAGGCCAACTGAGGTTACTGGGCTTTCTCTCTCCAGCCTCTGCCGCCTTCTTTCTGATGGGCTCTAACCAGAAAGATTCTTTAGTTAAAAAAAGTTCCATATAGATTATATTTAATTTTTCATAGTAAATCGATTGTTTTGATAAATTAATTTGTTAATCTTTCCTGATGGCAATATGGCTTGATTAAAATAAAACGATTCCATTAAAAACACATTGGACATTGTGGATTCTTTTAATTATGTGTCCCTTGAGCAGAGCTTGTCTTTTCTTGAGTATGTAATTGTTTTTTTTTTTCCAAGGGGAAAAGAAGTATAAGAAGCAATGTTGAAGATATAATTCTATTTTTAATATCTTGAGTTATTACAATAACTAAACAAATTTGGTTATAACCTTTAAAAAATATTTTGGTTCTTATATTTCTATTTGCTGTTCCCTATTGTTCAAGATATATAAATACTTCAAATATGTTCAGTGTACTCTAGCGTAAATTATTTTTAAAAAGTCTGTAAGTTCAAAATAAGGTTATTAAAATAATTGTATTTTCATAAGCACATGGTTTCCTTTTCATGGCAATACTAATATAGGGATGCAGTAATGCTTTTAAGTGATGATTCAAGAGTGTTTAAATCGGTCACCATGTCAATAGCAAAAAAAGGATTGAAAACTATATGGGGTTTATTGAAAACAGCCAGGTGGTATATCTCACAAAATCTTATCTATCATTACCAGATAGGAATACCTCCGGTGGAAGCAAGGGGAGCCTAGAGAAAGACTTTCTCACTCTCTACTTCTGCTCCCCAAACACCTTCGCTTCCCTCACATTAAGAGGTTACATGTCTAAGATTCATTTACCGAAAGTGTCCTACTTTTGAGAAAACTTTGAAGACCCTGGCAGATGAAGAAGGGTGCCTCCCAACAGAGATTTGTTAGTTAAGTAGCCTGTACTCATGTCTTACTGCGCAGATGAGCTACTCAAGGCCATGAAAGAAAGAACGCAAAATGTGATAATCTCACTTATCGTTGTCAAATCATCCTTATTTGCCCTCTTGTTCCTGGAAAGCCTGGAACCAAGATAGGATTGTGCTTCTTCCAGCTAGTATTTCTGCTCTGCTCTCTGCCAAGGCTTTGGGGGATATTACTCAGAGCAGAAGTCCTGCTGGGATGGTGGGTTACATGTTGAGGTGCTAACTGCAAGGCCAGCATTCAAAAGCCACCACTTGTTGTCTCCACAGGAGACAGACAAGGCATTTTGCTCTCACAAAGGTCTATCTCCTCAGAATCTCACGGGGACAGTTCTTCTCTGTCTTATAGGGTCACCAGGACCTGGAATGGACTGGATGACAGAGAATATTTAGTAGAAGACCTTGACTGGACATTCCGAATTCCTTCATTAACTATATATATCACTATTCTCAATTTTGGTAATACATATCAAAAGCTAAAAGTTAACTTATGAAGAGATCCTATTCTGTGATACCTCATTCTATTTTATAGTCTAGATCCTATACCTGAATTTTACTAACTTAATGAATGAAGACTTCTCAGCATCATACATTGAAACATGGCTTTCCCGATCACAGGTTTTGACCTGCCTTTGGATTTTTTTTTTTTTTTTTTTGGGCATCACAGCTCTCCGGTGGTGGGAGTAGGAGGCCCAGGCCCACTGCTGGAATTGAACCTCCATCCCAGTGGGCCGCAGTCCCGCGCACAACCACTACGCCACCGGGGCTCAGCCCGCCTTTGGATTTTTTAAGCCTCACGTACTTGGTTGTTTCTTCATGTTCACGTCATTTCTCTTTTCAGTAACAGGAGAGAATTTATATGGGGAAGCAAGTGCGATGGGAATTGACTTGCCTTCCCAGCTTCTTCATTGACCCACAGCAACTCCTTCTCAGTAACAGGTTGTGGGTCTTGACCCAACAACAACCTTGCAGGTGGGACTTGGGCGTCAAAAGATGCCACTCCAGTTGAGCCCCGGTGGCATAAGTGGTTGAGTGCAGGACTGCGGCCCGCGGGCTTGGCGGTTCAAATCCAGTGATGGTTCTCAGGAGCGGCACTGGATAGCGCCCACGACCACCAGAGGCAGTGATGCCAAAAAAACAAACAACAAACAACAAAAAGGATGCCACTCCAGCAAACATCTCACAAATTATTCCTTTTCTACCTCACTCCCCCCTCCCCCCACCCCCACCCCCCACCCCAGTAGATACTGACTGTGGCAGCAGTGCCCTTTCCATGTTGAAGATGCACGCTTCCAACGTGCGGTGGAAAGACCACACACTGGGCTAGAGGCCAAGAGGTAATGAAGTTGTGAGCCACCCCTGCTCAGAAATGGGCGCACTGGACTAGATGATCCTTCAGGAAGGAGCTTCTTGGGATGAAGCACATATTCTACCATCACCAGATTCTCCCCGTTGAAGCTCCACCCTCCTTGGTCAGAAGTAGGTAGGCACAATCTCTCGGGCTTCCTCCCGGCCTCCCGGAGGTCCCTTCTGCTCGATCCGACCCAGCTGGCAAGTTGCTGTCGCGGGTTAGGTCATTCCAGCTGGCAATGGCGTCAGCTTCCATTTCTGTTTCTTAGTACCCTCAATAAAAGGAGTATTTTAGCATTTAAAGAACCTCACCACATGCATAGAAAATCGATATGTCCGTAGAGCTCACATGCAGCATGCATGAATCAACTCTTGGTTATTATTTAGGTCAGCACCCCCCAGGCACTATTGTGATTTCTATCACTTTATTGTTTCTCTTGTTCTTAATTCTTCTTCATATTTAATTTGTATCCCTAAATAACGTGGTTAAAAATAGGAAAGCATAAAGACCACTGATATTTAGATACAACTGTAATGAGGAACTCTAAGAAGATTATGAAAACTTATCTCAGATGGTCTTCAACAGGTCCGTGAGTTCTGGAGCTGACATGGTTGTCTTTGTACCATTTGTCTTTGTTACATTTCGGGGGGTCAGCTCTGACTCAGGCTGCCCCCCTGTACACCAGAAGGAACACTGTCCAGTCCTGCACCATGCTCCTCATTGCTAGGTGTGAGCCCAGGGTTGTAGTCAACGTGTCAGTCCACCTCCTTGAGGGTCTTCCTCTTTTTATGCTGCCCTCCTGCTCCACCAAGCAGGATGTCCTTCCTGAGGGCCAGTCTCTCCTGGTAACAGGCCCAAAGGGTTTGAGACTACGCCTCACTAGGCTGCCATCCTGGTAGAGCAAGTAAGCACATGCAGTAGTGAGAGCCGCACACAGCTTACTAAACCATGCCAAAGCCAAGCTCACTGCTACGGAGTCATTTCTGACTCAGAGCGGCCCTGGAGGAGAGTCACACTGCCCCTGTGGCTTTCCAAGACTGTGAATCTTTACCGAAATAAGAAGCTTCATCTTTCTCCAGTGGAGCACCTGGTGGTTTTGAACTGCTGACTTTGCAGTTAGTAGCCCAACGCATAACCGGTTTTGTCATCCTGACTCCTCAGTCAACCATCTGTAGCCCTTAAAGATAATTGAAAGGATAGAAGCACTCCTTTAAGTTCTAAGTTCATGTGAAAAGAGTATTTTAGGACACAGTTTTGGGTTGGCAGAAATAATCCTTTCTATAAAATGTACTCCCCGTGTTTGCTGTGACGAGAACATTAATTGTCATGTTGAAGGCAAATTCAAGGAAAGGAAAAAAGCAGCCCAAGAGCTTGGTGGCAGACGCGTTGCTCCTGCTCCCTGAACGTCACTGCTGAATCTTCCAAACAACTTCAAAAGGAAATGGGTTCTGAGCCCGCCTGCTCGCTCCTCCCCCGTCAGCTCTCGTGCCTGTTTCCTCCGGAAGGTTTTGAGTTTTGCATCAAGTTACTTGTCCCATCTTAATGATCCTTTTCCACGCGCGTGCTTCTCAGCATTGGGAACAGCTTTGTGACACGCTGTTGATCCAGTGACCCCAGAACTGACATGTTGGCCAGAACTGACAGAAGGCCAGGTCCATCAGTCTGAGGTAAAGAGGAACGTGTCCTGTTGAAAGGAGGTAGAGAAAGCACTTTTAGCCCGGTCCCAGCAACAACATCCTTCCGAGACAGCTAAGGGTTTCATCATGCAAAGGCGGTAAGAAATTGTGGTGCGTCCTTGATTTCTGCAGTGCAGAGAACAGGGTATGTCGAAAAAGATCCATCTCTGCTATATAATCATACAATATTTTAACAATGAGTTAATACTTATTCAGTGACTGAATCTTAGTTTTACAAAAATGGTATCTTGGGGCCATATAAGAGAATTAAGAGGGTTTTTTTTTTCCTGAGTTTTTTTTTTTTTTAAACCAAAATTCATTCTGATGGTTTATGTGGTTGGGAATATAAATTTGTTTTTACATTTTCAGATTATCTGTACTATTTCTATTCCAATGACTTTTGAGGTTTTTGCCTAGCCCACAGACTTGTTTTTGTTTTGTTTTCAAGAAGCACTAGTATGTCTTCTTCTGTAGTGTTTCCTATTAGTTCCTACAGGAGATAAAAGAGATGTCCAGATTCAACCTACAATTGTCAATTCGTATATCAGATCATTTCTGCCCATTCAGATCAGATCAAGACCTAGAGTAATATGTAGATTGTGTGTGTGTGTGTGTGTGTGTGTGTGTGTGTATCCAACGTTGGAGCCTGGAAACGAGCTATTCTTTTTTTTTTTTACTTATTCTTATAGCCACATTATGCGTAACTCATTATTATTTCTTTAAGAGAGATTTTCTGAATCATTCAGTGAGTTCTGTTCCCTTATGAAAAGTACTATCATCTTTTAGATTCTTTATCTGCCCATCATTTATGCAATAAAGCTAGCTGTGTCCACACATGGATTGAATTAAAAAAATGCATAGTGAAGATTTGCTGGAATTTATAATCTAGCTTGTGAGTCAGGTCAGCCTTCTCACATTGTGCAGTGACTCGAGAAATGCTCATGGGGATTGAGAAGGAACAGCTATTTGGACTTGAGAAGTTAAGGAGCATTTTTGAGATAAAGCATTCAAGTTTGATTTTGAAAAAAATGACAGGATTTGAACAAGGGAATCCAGGCAGGGAGTGTGTTAGTTTGGGTTCTCCAGAGAAGCAAAAGCAGCAACTCTTGTAGGTCTATAGAAAGATTTACATTCATTAAGAAATAGCTCACACCATTGTAGAAGTGGGTCAGTCCAGCCTGTAGATCAGATGTAAGCTGAAGTCTGGTGCCTGCAGCCTCCAGGGCGGTGAACAGGAAGCAGGAGGACCACAGGCTGGTGGATGCCGAGCTGAGAGAATCCACACTTGGCCAATTGGATCCAAGGTCAGCAGCATGCTGATGGTTCCTGGGATCGGCAAGGGATGCAGCAGGAGGCCGATGAGCCGGATGTATGATCCAAATCCAACAGCAGGATTCCCCGTCACTTCCACCCACTGTCAGTGTAGGCTAAGAGTAGGCTTCATGCTGAGAGGATGCTCCCTCGGTGGCATCCGGGCAGTGACCAGAGTTAGGGAGGGGGAGACTCAGATAAACAGGAGGTCGTGCGTAGTTGCCTTTGGTCCTGGCAGTCATTACCCCTTTTTGGTTTGTCTCTACAACTTTTCAAGTACAGTGGAATGGGACGGTGCGGACCTAGAGGGTTCTGATTTTTTGGAAGCCCATTGCTCTTTGCCTAGTCTGTCTAGGACATCCTGCTGATGGCAGGGGAGCCTCAAGCAGCACACGAGCCTCCACCGACCAACTTGGTGGCTTCACTCTGGAGGTGCGGTGCCTGGAAATGGCTCCTAGGTCCCTGAAGGGACAGTTAGAATCCCACCACTGTCCTCAGAGAAAGCCTTTGTAGAGACCAGGAAGCCATCCCCCGCCCCCCCTCTGTTCCTACAGAGATGAACAGAAGGGAGATGGGCAGAGTCCCAGTTGTCACTGTTATTGCCGTGACCGTTCTGTTCCGATAGGCTTCTAATAGGATTATGATTTCATGATTTGTTCTCAAAGGCGGAAGGAGCAAGCAGGGACGCAGAGTAATGGTCTCTGTCTAGGCAGGGTTCTGCAGCTGGCGTCAGTGACATTTAGATTTGCGTCTTTGTAGCTTTGCCCAAGTGCATGCTATTTAGTTAGGTTGCAAGATCTGTTGTTAAATATGGGACTTACTGATGGGTGGAAGAGTCCGTGCCTTAATACTTTTGTTCTTCATACAGGAGTTTTGTTTCTAAGGTTGCAAGATTCCCATTTTTAATCTGCCTCAGTTTTATTGCATAAATAAAAATCCATGATAATAAAACTTTGTTCATTTAAAAAGTGAAATACACAATCCTAGCAAATCATCTGCTCTGGGATTTCGGAGAGACAACAAATTGCGACAACATGAATTGGCGTAATGGAACAACAAATGATGCATATCACTGTTCTCGTAAATCATTTGTGCACATTTTTATTAGAAAATTATAGCTGCACATATATTCTAGGAATCTCTGGACCTTAGCCCGAGTAGGCATTCCAAATGCTTTTGCTAGGGGATTTGGGGGTAATACTGTGTTTATCCTGACATCATCTACTACATTTGAAATGCAGTCCTGCTTTCAGAACGTATTTGGTTTATAATCAAAGTAAAATATTCAGCAAATGAAAACAAAGGGGGAAAAGGTCCATTTTTTTTAAGCCATAACTGGACTTCAAGACATATTTGCTGCAATTGCTTAGTCACGTGTGAGGACTCCAGTGTGAAATGCTGTTCACTAACAATAATAGTTAGAACTTCACTGAGTTTAAGGAAGTCTAGAGGGCTTTGCTGAGCAGCATAGTGAAGCTATTATTATAACAGCCTGAAGTTTTAGGACCCGCGGATCCCCTGAACCTGAAATGCTCATGCTGCTAATCATTGGTCCGTTTAATGGGACGCCTTATCCAGGGTGGCTGCAAGCTAACATTGAGCCCAAAGTTTGCCAAATAGCTATGCATGTCCTACAAGTATTCATGAGTGTTTTTTTGGTTAGTTCTCAAGGATAATTGTATTCTTTGGTTTGTTTTTATTTAGAGGACGTAAATATTACGTCCTTATTGTGGTCTGCCATGTCAGGCACACCCAGTCCTGGAAGCACTTCTTGACTTTATCCATTCAGTTCTTTGGTCTGATTAAACTGCTACAAGTCTGGGGATGGGAAATGTAAAGCTTTTTTCAGGGGGGAAAACATTTGTTCAAACTTTAGAAGTGAAAAAACCCTTCATTTCAAGTAATCAGTGCATTCAGATTTCTCTCCCTTTCTTTTTCACAAGTACCGTGAGTCAGATTTCTTAAAAATTCCTTGGAATATAAGATTTTCTTTCAATTAGATGAAATAATGCATCCAGTCCTTCAAGCAGGAGGCGACATAGACATGCCTTAGAAAAATTAAAAACATCTGCTATTTGAAGTCCCAATGTATCGTTTTGATGGAAATGATGCTGGCTCTATTATCAGTTCAGGAAAAAAAAAAACCTTTCCCAAATCTTCTAAAAAAAGTCTAAGTATTTTCACTTTGTCTTCATTATCTATAAAAGAAAAATGAATCACCAGATTTTTAATCTATCTTTTAATCCACCTTTTTCTTTTTCTTTTTTTTTATTTTAGGCATCACTGCCCTCAGGTGGTGGGAGTAGGAGGCCCAGCCTTTGCTCCTGGGAGCCGGAATTGAACCTCCATCCCAGTGGGCTGCAGTCCCGCGCACAACCACTACGCCACCGGGGCTCAGCCCTAATCTACCTTTTTCATGAACAATTTTTATTTTTCATATCCTACTAAAGTTAAATGGTAATCAAAAGAAATACCCAATTATTTCTTCATCAAGCGATTATTGTTTACCTCCACATGCTGTGGACTTTGGAGCTAGGGATGTAAGAGTAGGACTAGGAACAACAAGTGATAATCATCGAGTGCTTAATCTGTGTCAACCTCTGTGCAGGGCACTTCACCTATGCTACCCACTGAATCCTCCATAGCCCTCCCTGGAGTAGGGGATTAGCCCCTGCTGTGAACTGAAGGAAGCTATCAGGTACCGCATCCAAGATTTGAGTTCAGGTGTGTTGTCAGAGTGGTGTCTACTCTTCAACCCTGAATTAGAGCCCATTCTTAGTAGGATGAAGTCAGGTGCTTTCTCTTGAGGACATGATTTGTGATGCTTTGGTGGTGATAATGAATTGCAATAAGCGATATTAAAAGAAGTTCCTGATGGTAGGAGGATGGGAGAGAGGGGGGTAAAAAAAAGAGGAGCTAATAAGAAGGCTCAAACAGAAAGAAAATGGTTTGCAAATGATGATGGCAAAATATGTGCAAAGGTGTTCGACACAATGGATGTATGGACTGTTTGGGAAGATGGATAGTAGCCAGAATGCTCCTTAGAGTGAGGATGACAGGCCCTCCTCTCACTCATTTTGGAGTGACCAGTCCCTGGAAAAGGACATCAGTCTTTAGCAAAGTGGAGGGCGAGCAGAAAAACAACGGACAGACGGACAGAGTGGATGCAGCAACAGGCTCAAGCAGCAATAATTGTGAGGCTGGCGGGTGACCAGGCAGGGCTTGTACACAGGGTTGATGTGACGTGGAGCTGACCCCGTAGCACCTGGAAGCAATACAAATAGCTTTACTAAATACTCACTTGCAGGAACAGTTTTACTTTTCCACACACAGTCATGATAGTTTAGGCATTAGAGCAGCTCTGAGGGTAAGTTAACCTAAGAAATTGTCATTTCACTCATTGACCCTGTGGGAAGAAGAATATTAATACGAGGCAGAGAAGTTTCCCAGCTGCCCAGCAAGTCTCTCAAAATCTACCCTGCCCTTGAGCTTCTCATCAGAACGGCTTCACTTGACAAGTTTTCATCTTTTGTAGAGGTGAATTCAATTGGAAGGCATGCCACCAACCCCCTACTAATTGAAAGTGTGATTCCAGAAGCTGCAAGTTTCTCCAGACTGACAAGGTGGCAAGGTCTGGCCACCCTGGTGGGAAGTAACCTGCTTAAAAAAAAAATTCACTGCCATCCAGTTGATACCGATTCATAGCGACCCCAGGACAGGCTACAACCAGCCCTGTGAGTTGTTGAGAGTGTCACTCTTTATAGGAGTAGAACAACCCTATCTTTCTCCCTAGGGTTGCTGACCTTGGGGTTCACAGCCCAGTTGATAGCCACTCTGCCACTGTGGCTCCTCTGCTGCCAGGAGGCTGGAATCCCCCATCTCTTGTCATTAGATTTTCAGTTGGGTTACTGAGAGATTACTTAGAATTGAAGTTATAACTCTCTTTGCTGATCTCTGTGTGTCTACAGATGGTCTGAAAGGACCCTCGTGTGGATGTCCATAGCAAACCGGTCCCACCCACAAGGCACCTCTTCTGTAGTTCTGCACATAGCGTTACAAATGTAGGTTTCTGGGGGCAGTATAGATGCTGCTGCCTTTCTTTCAGGCTATGTAACTTTGGTTCATTCCATCCCCTTTTCTCCTCCTCCTCAATATTCAGACCTCCTGAGTGCCAGTAAATGAAACCTAGCTATATATTTGAGGTTTGACCACATGGGGAAGTGAGAAGAAAGGTGCAGACCACTCAGATAGTTTTTTTAAAAATAACTAACAAATTATATTTGTTAGCCACCCACCTCATCTGAAAAGAGAAGTAGCATTACTGTATATATATGTACACACACATGCACATATATAGTCGAGATTATGAGGAAGTGCATTTTTAAGGGCAAAGGCTGAATTCCTTACTCCAATTCTGGCTATATTGCTCTGCCCTGAATGGACAAATGCCCTTTTTCTCCTCCAGATCATGCACAATACTGTGATTAATGAGATGGAGGGGAACCAGACTATCAGTGGATTTGAGTCTATCTCAAATCTTGATAACCTAAAAACCAAACCTTCCTCTCCGTAGGGGCCAAGGATTGATGGGGAATTTCACTATAGACATGCAGGGGTCAGTTTCCAAGCTACTTAATGCATCTCTATAATATTTCCCTGATTCCCGTCCAGCTCACCGAACGGAATGGCTAAATTGCAGACACACTCGTTGGGAGCACACAGGCAAGACGGAGAGCAGTTCAACATCTTGCTGGGTGTGAGCGGTTCGAGGGCAGGCCGACACCGGGCGCCTTGACCACCTATTATGAAGCTCTTCGCTGCCGTGTCAAGTGAAATCGAGTTAATTGGGTGAAGCTGTGGAGCATGTTAGGGGCCTGGTAAAGGGTTGCTGTCTGACAGCTGAATGTCAGCAGAAGCCAGTCAAGTGTGGCTGAGAGACAGAGACCTGTCACAAAGTTCTCGCAGACTGGAGCACAGTTAGAGAGCTGAAATCTGGTTCCGTCTCACTTTCTCCCTCATTGAAGCCAAGCACCTGAAAAGATTTTACACTGTGTGTGTATCAACCCTTGTTCTCTAAGCTATTCCCGCCCCCCCCCAACTGTCCTGCATGCAAATGACTGAACAAAAGATGCTAATGTTTAGCAAAGCGAATGTAAATTCCCTCTTTTTCCCCTTATGCCCAAGCAGACAGACAATTCAACTCAAAGGAAACTTTGAAGGTTTACATCAAACAATTAGATTGTCTCCAAATTTAGCTTATAATAGAAGCCCTTTCTCCGGAGAGTATGAAAATTGACAATTAAAGCAGTGAAATAAGGAATCCATTTTCCTGTTACTTTGTAAGTCTCGCTTTAGGGGAGCAAGGATTCCTGCAGGGGTGTCTTGAGAATGGATACTTGCCAAGAACACTTTCCTCTTGTCTTTTGTCGCTGGACTCCAGCCCCACCCTATCTTTTCCCACCTCGTAAAAATGCTTTAACCAAAGCCACCAGAGGGTCCAGAAAGAGAAACAGAGAGGAATAGCGACCCCCCCCCCTCCAATTCTACCTCCCACTACACACACACACACACACACACACACACACTTCTGAAATGCAAGAGACCGGGAAAGGAGGCACAGAAGAAAGCTGCAATGAAGGAGAAGGAAATGGAAGACTGGTGAGATAAGAACACCTTCTGGAGGAGGAAAGCTTAAGGAAAAGCATGGGTTGGAGGAAGCCCTTGCTTTCATTCTCTGTCAGGCAAACAGGTGCCTGCTTTGCTCTGCGCCAGCTATGAGTAATACAGAAGCAAAAGGAGGACCCAGTCTCTGCCAGCAGGGAGGACCACACTCAGGATGCACTGTCACTTGACCCTTGTATCAGGATGGAAAGGTGACTCGGGCAACCTCCGGCCTCTAATTGTTCATTGTAATGAACTTGACATCACAGAGCAACTTGTGCCTAGAGTCTGTTGTACTGAACAGAGCGGGTCTCAGCCAACAGAGGGATGTGCTCACTTGCTGGTTTGCAGGGGATGCCCCAAGAGCTCAGAGGGGCGGGGTGGGGGCGGGGGCATCTAATGTCTGACCCAGCAGGCCTGGGGAGAGAGGAGGTCTAAGGTAAGGCTTGTAAAAGAGGAGGACTCCAGCTGTGGAAGAAGCTGCTTTCTAAAAGGGAAGAGCTGGGTTCAGACATAATTCCAAGGTAGCCCAAACCAGGGCCAGCAGTGGGACTGGAGAGCAAAGGGGTGCACGGTGGGGATTTGCCGGCCTCTGACGCTGACCTCCAAGTGCATGGCCCGCACATTTGCCCGGTGGTTACTGACCAGATGCACTGCTCAAATCATAGAAGACCCTTAGTCACCCTGAGCCCGAGCCTGGAAACACTGTTGTTTGATGTGGAGGCTTTTACAGAGTTGGTTTGCCTGGGGCTTTGGTGATGGGTGAACGAGGACTGGTGGGGTTCTGTGTATAGGGACCCAGAGAAGATGGGGTGGGAGCACGTCTGTGCTGTCAGTGGAAGCATGAGCAGGCACCTGACCTCTGAGGAAGAGGCCCTCCAGGTGGAAGGTGAAGGGACTGGTTCACGAGAAACACTGGGCAGGCCAAGCATGAAGGTCAGTTCCCAGTAGAGCACAATGTCTGGTTGCACAATGAGCCCTGTCATACCCTGGGGCAGAACCTGAAGGGGGCGTTTGGTTCATCCAGCCGCTCTTGCAAGGTCCTTGTGCTGGGCAAGAGACAGGAACACTCCCAGGGCCATTGTTCATCAATGCCACAGCAGATGTTGTGGTTAGGTGGTATTTCGGTGAATTATCGTTTCAAAAGGGCTGGCTCAAGATGCAGACCTGTCTAGGACAGTGTGGGCTTCCTGAGGACAGGGGTGCTTTGCTCGCTGCCAGACCCCAGAACTTTTAACAGTCTCTGGGTCATTGTAAGGCCTCAACAGAGCTTTACTGAAAGAATTCCTAAAGAGGGCTGATTTAGCGTCTGAAAAACAGATTTGAGCAGAGCTGGCCTCTCCGCATCGACTCAGATACGGGAAGTGTATCCTATGGAGTCGCTCATGCAGGGAGTTAATCCCTGAAATGTTACCTGCAGATCCATTCTTTCAGAATTCTGTGGCCGCTCCGTGGCGCTCACAGTTTCCAAGAGAGGTTCTCCCACAGGCTGGGTTTGGCTCGAGACCACTGGAAGGTGGCCTCCCTTCCTATCAGCAAGAGCACTCCTCCTCTTATGTCAAGGAAATGTCGCTGTCAGCTAAGCGATTTGTCTTGGAACCAGCTCCCCAGTGCTTGTCGTGATTCGAGAGCATTCCACAGATGTGAGCCCCCCAGGCCCCGTGGCGCCCCGCCTGTCTGAAGTGCCCGTCTCTCCTTGAAAAGTAGACCATGTTCTTTTTACTGCAGAGCGTCCCTCCGGAGAGACACCCCAGATCAAAGCGTCCCCGGTGCTGGGGACTGTTGGATTTGTGCCTGGAGGGCTCGGGCATGGAGACTGCCTGCAGCGCCCCAGCGTGGTACAATATTGAGGGTGTGGAAACAGCCATGGGAAGGAAGGCAACCGGAAGGGGAAAAACAGGGGCTTCCGATTTTAAAGTGTGAATTCTTTTTAAAAAAAAAATCATTTTATTAGGGGCTCATACAACTCATTACAGTCCATCCACCCATCCATTGTATGTCAAATGTACATTTGTTGCGCTCATCATTCTCAAAGCACTCCTTAAGCCCTTGGTATCGGCTCTTCATACCCCCCCCCCCCCCCCCCCCCCCCCCCCC